>JAPKLW010002022.1:100129-123785 GCA_026898455.1 Plectranthus barbatus
TTATTTTATTTTTATTTTATTACTTTACTAAAATCGCATTCTCTGAATGCGGTTATAGTAACCGCATTCTATAAATGCGGTTATATTTATTTTTATTTTTTAATTATAAAATTAGTTAATCTCTGTTCGCTTAAATAAATTAGGATTTTTGTGAAACCGCATTCTCTGAATGCGGTTATACTAGTGATTTCCACATATCTAGGGTTGCTTTTTTTATTTTCCACACATCTAGGGTTGATACTATTTAGGTATTTGATCCCCATCGGTGTGGTCAGGGAGACCACAGCGGCGGCACAACCTCGGTCTCAGCGCGATATGTTTCGAGAATCTTGAGTGGCGGCACCAAGGGTTCATCAGGCTCCGGCCTGGGAGTCTCCAGTTGCCATCGACGACGAATTTGAGAGGCTACCTTTGGTGGTCCGACGATCGAAGCAAGGGTAAAGTTCCAGTGATGGCATGCAGTCGAAATCCTTACAAAAGATCCAGATTTTCGTCCACGACGCCAAAACCTCACAAATTTCCAGAAAGATTCTTCTCCTTCTCCCACTAGGGTTGTGACCGATTCATCAAATCCAAGGGAAGCTCTTCAAATTCATAACAGATCAGAAACCAAAATTCAGACAAAATCTAGGGCTCAGGATGAGAACCCTAGAATCCCACTATTCAATAAATCAACATCTTCTTCTTCTTGCACAAAAATGCACAATTCATGCACAAACGAGACCTAATTGGAAAGATCTTCGGCAGCAAAAACTGATGCATCCGGAATGAAGAAACTCAAGGATAAGATCAAAATCGGAGGCAAGGAAGACGAAGAAGAGGTCAAGGTCTGGAATTTGAGGCCGCAAATGAAAGAGAAAGGTGAAAAGACATGTTCGCCCTCACCGGAGCAAAGCCATCGCGCCGCCCTAAGAGGCACCCAAAACACCTGCAGAAACTACTTGATGTAAGAAATGATTAACTTTATCATAGAATTGTGTTGTGTCGTATAATATATATAACCATTTGATTATCTCTCTTCAATTGCAGATTATATTTCCCAGATTAGGTCTTCTGGTGATAATATCGGAAACGTATAATTAAGGTTCTGTGATAAACAGGAGATCATCATAGACGATGTGAGAGGAAGAAGACGATGATTATGGCGCCATATCTTGAATATTTGTAAATCATTGAGATATATAGAGGAGAGATCATGTAAGAAAAAATCCCCCTGTGAGAAAAAAAAAGAATGAATCATATCCATTAGATCTAAATAAATCAATGGTTAATATGCAATCAACCAACATCTAAGATACAATCGAGCAATTGCTTGATTGTGTTTTAGTTGTTGCTTGATTACTATGTTGCATGATTGTATTTCAGTTGTTGCTTGATTTTATATAAACCATTGATTTTTCAAGATCTAATGGATCTGTTGGGAAAGTGGCCTGCAGATAAGCAAACACTAAATGGGCAAGCTAGCGGAAGCAAAACAAACACCTTCCCGATTTACTAGAATCTGACACTAGCATGAAATTCTAGCCCAAGAAATCAAGAAAAAGGAATAGCAAAAATAAGAACACACCAATTTAACGTGGAAAACTCTCTTCAAGATGAAGAGATAAAAACCACGAGACCACACGATCCACCAAAAATCCACTATCACCAAAAGAAGGAGTACAAGAGTTCCACACGACTCTAAGCTTGATTTTAGTCCTTTACAAATTTAAGAAGACACTAGAATCACAAAAAAGAAAATCTTCTTTTTCTCCTCTCTTTTCCACTCTCTGTTATTCTCTTAGATGTAGAGAATAATCTATGTAAAGTTGTTAAAAAGGAAACTTCCTAAAGAAGCTGCCATAAATAACATTGGGAATTGCAACAACTTTCTCTTCTCCCAATGTCAGTGGAAGTTGAAAAGTCAACATTCATCACAGCACAACCAGCTCCTTCAGCAAGCTAAGTCAGGAACAAGCTTGTAACAACATCCAGCAGCCAACATTCCCAGCATACTCAGCAGCCAGCATTCAGCATTCCAGCATTCAGCAATCCCGCAACTTCCGGCACGCAACTTCTAGCACGTTCCTTTAGCAAACTTGCAACACTAGCTCAACACCTGCAAGTTTCCAGCAAATTGGGCTTCTCACAAAACACATAGTTGGGAGCCCACCCCAACAAATCTCCCCCCTCCCAACTATGTGGAGGAAATTCCCATCCCAGCAATGGCACAACAAACTTCAAACTTGCATCTTGGTAATATATTCGTCATCATATCAGCTCCATTATCATCAGTATGGACTTTTTCAAGTTCAATCAACTTTTCATCCAACGCATCACGTATCCAATGATACCTCACATTTATGTGTTTAGACTTAAAATGAAAAGTAGGATGCTTAACAAGATGAATTGCACTTTGACTATCACAAAGCAGAACATACCTTTCTTGAGAAAAACCAAGTTCATTCAAGAACCTCTTCAAGTACAACCACTCTTTGCAAGCTTCAGTAGCTGCAATAAACTCAGCTTCAGTTGTTGATAAAGCAACACATTTCTGCAATCTAGATTGCCAAGAAACAGCTCCCCCTGCAAAAGTAGCCAAGTAACCTGAAGTAGATCTCAAGGTATCAATATCTCCAGCCATGTCTGAATCGGTGAAAGCAAAGAGAACTGATTCTCCACTACCAAAACAAATCTTCAAACTTGAAGTACCACGAAGATATCTCAAAATCCACTTGACTGCATTCCAATGTTCTCTCCCCGGAGTAGATAGGAATTTGCACACTAAACAAACTACATGAGCTATATGAGGTCTTGTACACACCATTGCATACATCAAGCTACCAACAACAGAAGAATAAGGAATATTCTTCATCTCTCCAAACTCTTCTTCAGTAGAGGGACTCTGTTTCACACTCAACTTCATGTGTGCTGCCAATGAAGTACTAACAGATTTAGCCTTCTCCATGTTGAATCTCTCAAGAACCTTCTCAATGTATTTCTCTTGCGAGAGCCACAATTTTCTTGCTTTTCTATCTCTTGAAATATTTATTCCAAGAATCTTCTTTGCAAGCCCCAAGTCTTTCATATCAAAGGACTTGCTCAACTCTTGTTTCAATCTTGAAATCCTAGAAACATTTTGGCCAACAATAAGCATATCATCAACATGAAGCAAGAGAATGATAAAGTCATCAGGTGAGAATCTCTACATAAACACACAGTGGTCACAAGTAGATTTCTTGTAGTCTTGTTGAATCATCACAGACTCAAACTTCTTGTACCACTGTCTCGGAGCTTGTTTCAAGCCATACAAGCTCTTTCTCAACCTGCACACATAATTCTCTTTTCCTTTCACCTTGAACCCTTCTGGCTAGTCCATATAAATTTCTTCACTCAAGTCTCCATGAAGAAATGTTGTCTTCACATCCATTTGTTCAATCTCTAAGTCGAGACTTGCAGCTAGCCCCAACACGGTCTGTATTGAAGATATTCTCACAACAGGTGAAAAAATCTCATCAAAATCAACTCCTTTTCTATGACTGAAACCCTTCACAACCAATCTAGTCTTGTATCTAAGCTTGGAAGTATTCTCATCTTGCTTCAGTCTGTAGACCCACTTATTCTTTTAGGCTCTTTTACCCTTAGGTAATGCCACCAACTCAAAAGTATGGTTATCATGCAAAGACATCATTTCTTCTTCCATTGCATAAAACCACTCCTTCTTGTCTACACTTTCTACAGCTTCATCAAAAGATTCAGGCTCTCCCCCATCAGTTAGAAACACAAAGTCACTAAGGGAATATCTGGTAGACTGTTATATATCTCTAGTAGACCTTCTAAGTTGACTTTCTGGTGGATCTTCATCAACACCACCTGTAGAATCTGGCAAGGGGTCTTCTTGCTGATTATCTACGGCATTCTCATTCTGCACATCAGTCTGAGTTACATCATCATCAACTGCACCAGTGGGCAACTGTGGTGTAGGACTCGAATCCAGATTTTTGAGTCCACCTAGAGTTAAGAATCAGACTCCTCTACCCTGTCATCAATGGTTTGATCTTCATAAAAGACCACATCACGGCTGCGTATGACCTTTCTCTCAACAAGGTCATACAACTTGTAACCAAACTCATCCAGACCATAACCCAAGAAAATGCATTGCCTTGCTTTGGCATCTAACTTGGACCTCTCATCTTTAGGAACATGCACATAAGCTTTGCATCCAAACACCCTCAAGCACTCATAAAAGGTGTTTTAACCTGTCCAGACATTTTCTGGAATATCACCTTGCAAAGCAACTGTAGGAGTCAGATTAATAACATAGGCAGCAGTATATAGAGCTTCACCCCAAAAATGTTGTGGGAGCTTTGATTCCAGCAACATGCATCTGACTCTATCCATCAATGTCATATTCATTCTCTCAGCTAACTCATTCAGCTGAGGTGCTTTTGGAGGAGTCTTCTGATGTCTGATTCCATGCAGCCTACAATACTCCTCAAATGGTCCATGGTATTCACCTCCATTATCTATCCGGATTCATTTCAACTTCCTTCCAGTCTGCCTCTCAACAAGAACATGAAACTCCTTGAATTTGCCAAACATCTGATCCTTACTCTTCAAGGCATAAACCCAAAGCTTCCTGAAGTGATCATCAATAAAAGTCACAAAATAAGAAGCACCACCAAGAGTTTTTACCTTCAAAGGACCACAAACATCTGAATGCACCAGGTCTAGAAAATTAGGTTGTCTGTGAGGAGGTTTAGTCTTGAAGGATACTAGATTCAACTTCCCTTCAAGACAATGTGAACACCTCTCGAAATTGGAACTCTTAGTTCCCTTGCGGACATTTTTCCTCACCAACACATCAAGCCCCTTGGCACTAATGTGACATAGCCTTTTATGCCACAACTCTGGAGAACATTGCTTCTCCACAAGATTGACCGAGCCATCTGAAACCGGAGCTTGCAACAAATACAAGTTTTCCTTCAACTTTGTGCCTTTAGCCGAAATAAGAGAACCTTTGCTGATTTTCTATATTCCGCCAATGAAATGGTTTCCATAACCATCATCATCAAGTTTCCCTATGCAAATCAAATTCAGTCGAACATCAGGAGCATGTTTGGTATCTTTAAGTAACACTGTAGAGCCATTGCTCATTTTCAAGCAAATGTCACCAATGCCAATATCCTTGGCAAGACCATTGTTGCCCATTCTCAAGTGACCAAAATCACCTGCAGTGTAAGTGCTGAAAAACTCTCTTCTAGCAGTGACACGGACAGCAGCTCCAGAGTCACCAATCCAACTGGTTGTAGAAGAGATCAGATTCACATCACAGTCATCACAAACATTGACGAGATCAGCACTTGTAGTAGTGGCAACTCGATCAACATTGCTCTCTTAAGACTTGCTACTACTCTCTCAATTTTTGTTCTTTAACTTCCAGCAATTTCTCTTCATGTGACCTTTCTTGTGACATAAATGACACTCAATATCCTTGTACTTGGACTTGGACTTGCTCCTACTTTTTTCCCTGTTGGGCTGACCCCTCACTTATTGTCTCCCCCTCTGCTTTGTAACCAAGACTTCGGTTCGAAGATGATGAACCTTGAGTTCTTTTTCTGACCTCTTCATTTAGTATACCATTTTTAGCATATTCAAATGACATGGTACCATTAGGAGCAGAGTTAGTATGTGAGACGCTGAAAGTCTCCCATGAATCAGGTAAAGTATTGAGCAACCATAAACCAAGTATTTCATCCTCAATTTTGACACCAAGATTTGTCAGTTGATTTAATACACCCTGAAACTCATTCACATGATTGGAGATAGGTGTAACTTCAGCATATTTCAGATTTATCAACTGCTTCAAATGATACAACTTGTTCCTTATCTTTGAGGCATACAACTTTTCAAGTGTATCCCACAACTTCTTTGCATCTACTTCATCGGCAACAAGATTCCTCACATTGTCATCAACCCCCATTCGAATAAATCTACAGACTTGTTGATGCTCAAAATCTCATACCTCTTTGGTTTTGGAATCTGGCTTGGCCGAAGCAAACATCGGTAAATGCATACTCTTTCCAAATAAGAGATCTTTCATTTTCCCTTTCCAGCTATGATAGTTCATAGCATTCAACAAAATCATCTTGCTAGTATTTCCTCCATAATTTTAGTAAATCGGAACAACCAACCTGGCTCTGATACCACTCTGTTGGGAAAGTGGCCTGCAGATAAGCAAACACCAAATGGGCAAGCTAGCGGAAGCAAAACAAACACATTCCTTATTTACTAGAATATGACAGGAGCATGAAATTCTAGCCCAAGAAATCAAGAAAAAATGAATAGCAAAAATAAGAACACACCAATTTAACGTGGAAAACTCTCTTCAAGATGAAGAGATAAAAACCACGAGACCACACGGTCCACCGAAAATCCACTATCACCAAAAGAAGGAGTACAAGAGTTCCACACGACTCTAAACTTGATTTTAGTCCTTTACAAATTTACGAAGGCACTAGAATCACAAAAAAGAAATCTTCTTTTTCTCTTCTCTTTTCCACTCTCTGTTATTCTCTTAGATGCAGAGAATAATATATGTAAAGTTGTTAAAAAGGAAACTTCCTAAAGAAGCTGCCATAAATAACATTGAGAACTGCAACAACTTTCTCTTCTCCCGATGTCAGTGTATGCTAAAAAGTCAACATCATTCAGCACAACACAACCAGCTCCTTCAGCAAGCTTAGTCAGCAATAAGCTTGCAACAACATCCAACAACCAGCATTCCCAGCATACCCAGCAGCCAGCATTCAACATTCCAGCAGCCATCATTCAACATAGCCAGCATTCAGCATTCCAGCTGCCAGTATTAAGCATTCCAGCAGCTTCCAGCACGCAGCTTCCAGCAAACTTGCAACACTAGCTCAAACACCTGCAAGTTTCAAGCAAATTGGGCTTCTCATAAAACACATTGTTGGGAGCCCACCCAACAAATGGAGATGATCATTCTTTTTTTTTTCATAGAAAATTTTTTCTCACCTGATCGACTCCCGATATATATATATATATATATATATATATATATAATTCAATTAATTTTAATGTGTTTGTAGTATGTGTATTAACAATTATGATCAACATTAGCTGATGTGATTATGAAATTGTGTACTTAATTAGTTCTCTCTTAATTTCTCTGTCTCGTCTCCATCCATCAACATCGTGGTTTCAATTATAAACAACAAACGAAACTTCAAATTATAACGCCACTTAATCAACTCATATCCAAATAACCAGATTTTCAATTTCATTTATAAATTACATGCTATTTAGACAAATTTACTTCAAATTCTACTTGGTAAAGAAAACTGAAATAGAGTCTAATTGATGCTACCTTAAATATATTCACAATCTTAGAGAATTTTTAGTTTATTATGGATAATAAAAACACTATTGGATAAATATATTAGACAGTTATTTTTAAACAAAGTTAAAATATACTAATTCTTTATTATACATGAACCCTAATTTTGCACTACATCTATGGTATCCCAAGTTTTTCTCATGCACGTCACGTATCATGCAAATATAACATTACCGTACCATAATTAATCCGTATTAGTCTCATTGTATACGTGTACATGTATTGCATTTATGTACGAGTACTATATACACGTGGACATATATATATATATATATATATATATATATTATATTTATACATTTTCGTACACCATGAGATCATGATATATAAATGATCCGTACTTGTATATATACATAAGCACGTGTCACGGTTTAACCTTTTTTTTTTGTTATTTCTAAAAATACGATCATTTTAAACAATAAATATAGTTAAGTCAACATGAACCTTGATGAACTTATACGCGTGTACATGTATTGCATTTATAAATTTTCGTACAACACAGAATCATAAATGATGTGTACGAGTTCTATTATACACGTGGACATATATCGAATTTATACATTTCCGTACACCATAAGATTATCCGTACTTGTATCATATACATTAGCACGTGTCATGGAATGACTTTTTTTTGTTATTTCTAAATATACGATCATTTTAAACGATAAATTGAATTAAGCCAACATGAACCATGATTAATTTATAGAACTTGTTTTCTCTAAAAAAACACATTGCGAATATTAGAGTTTGTCATTGTAGATCGTCAGTTGTTTGTAAACATTGAACACAAACTTATAAAATCCTCTTCTATTTTATTTCTGCCATAAAACTTGAATGATTTTAATACGGAAAATCATGATAAAATGAGGAAAACCCGACATTTTTGTTTTTTTTTCTTTTTTCTAAAATGCAATAATTCAATATTTAGATTAATTATGTAGTAGAAAAATCTACATTTGAATTAGGCAACCTACCATGTACAGAAAAATAGTTATGTAATAATAAATGTGTAATGCAGAAATTAGCAAATAAAGGACCTCATTAACGTAATATAACAAAAAATAATTAACCTAATATTAAAAAATGTTTAGAAGAAGACCGGTATATATAGAAGAATGTAATAAAACTTTATATTATGACAACTTTGCATTTTCAAGTCCATAAATCCAGCTGGTAATTAACCCAAAAACTTATATATATACTTTTGGTATTACTGAACTTTTGTTTTCTCATTCAGTGGGATTTGTCACTCATATAAATCCATGGCATTTATCAATAAATGTGTACCGGAATTGGTATAAAAGAATCTAATATATTAAATGCGTCTAAACTTGGAGTGTAGTAATTAATGATCTTTGCATATAATTACCTGTACATGAATTTGAGCAAGAAAGATCAGTTCCTCGTCATTTAAATTATATACTCCAATTATATAAAAAAAAATTATTGCAAGATAAAATTCCAAATATGCCCACATCTATTTTCTAAGTTTGATGAAGTAATGCTTAATGCAAACACATGCACATGAAACTATATGAGCAAAATAAACATTATATGTTTTCTATAAAAACCAACCTATGTACTTGGGATATGTTTTGTATAAGACTAAGCTATATATTCTTTATAATATACACACAGAATAAACAATCATAAATATCAACAAATTACATTCACTTTTTCATAAAATATTACATATTCACTCATTTATTTATTTTGCTATTTTTCAAATAATATAAATGTAATTTATTTCATGAGCTTAACTATTTCCATTGGCTTCGTGTTTGGTTTATTTACTTTTAGTTTTGTTAAGTTTATATTATAATTATATAATATTGCTGGATAAAGTTTTAAAAACTGCCAAAATTAATTTTATTAATAATATTTTAATTACAAATAAAATTTCTTTATGCATTATGCGAATATAAAGCTATAATAAATAGTTAAAAAACAACTATCTAGTTTAAAAAGTGAAAAACTGTGTGCGCATTAGTGTATATATAATTCATGTAACCGCCCCCTCTCCTCCACTTCACTTCATCTTTTTCCACCTTTCTCTAACTTCTTAGCCACTTTCTTTCAATTAATTGCTCTTCATTTTCTCTGTCTAGAAGCCTGCTCTGTGACTGCGTACGCGCCGTTCATGCGCATATACATTGCATCATTCAGATTCAGAGCCAGTTCGCTGGTGAGACTACTCCATTGATCACGGTTCAGTTGAGTTAGAATTTGATTTCGATAACAGAATCTATGTTTTTTTGAACAAAATTTTTTTATTTTTTTTGTGAATTATTTTGAGGAGCTTTTGTTATTGATCGACAATGTCGTCGGATAATCCCGCGAAGTCTCAGCCGCTGCACAATTTTGCATTGCCCCCACTGCTGAGATGGAAGAAGGACGAGAAATCGGGCGGGAGCCAGAAGCGCCGCCGCTTGACGAAGTCTCCGTCTAAGCAGCGAGTCCAGCGACCAAACGCTGCTTCCTCCTCCCCACCTTGTTGCTCTCCGATCTATGACTACGTTACGCCGACGTCGGCACCGCCATCGCCTGAATCCCCGCCGATTGGGGGTGATTCGGTGGAGGAGGCGACAGTTTTCGAGGGGATGAAGCAGTTAGCCATTGGCGCTGAGTTGGAGAAACTGTCATTTCTTCGGGAGGAGGCACTGAGATATTCTCGCGGCGGCGAGTATTCGGCGGAGTCGTTGGCTTGGAGGAAGGGTAAAGGTGCTGCAAATGAGCACCTTAAGAGATCTGCATCTGCATTTGGTGCTCTGACGAAGTCGAATTCAGAAGAGGTGAAACTTGAGAGGAAATGCAAGGCAACGGAAGGTGGAGATAAGAAAAAACCCAACGTCCCGGTGAAGATTGCGTGCAAGAACAGAAAAGATGAAGAAGAAAAAACCGAGATTAACGACGAGGAAGAGAAAGTGCTCAAGACTACCAACAACTGGGATGACGACATTCACTCATGGAATTTGAGGCCACGCAAGTTGGACAAGGCAAAAGTTGGTGGGGAAGCTTCTGGAAAGAACAAAGCTCTGCCACAATTGAGGAACTCAAGCGGAAAGGAAGGGAAAGGAGGTGAGGAGAAGAAGGAGAAATGTGGGAAGCCTGAAGATAAGCAGAAAGGTGAAAAGAAAGAGAAGAAAAAGCTGAGCATATATATCAATCTCACAAAAGAGGAGATTGAGGAGGATATTTACGCACTCACAGGATCAAAGCCATCCAGGCGCCCTAAGAAGCGTACCAAAAACGTGCAGAAGCAATTGGATGTGAGAGACAAACCATTTCACCACCCTTAAGATTTTTTTTTTTTTTTTTCTGTTCCTGATATATATGCGTTTGAATTTGTTGAATCGCAGTTGGCGTTTCCTGGGTTGTGGTTGGTATCAATCACCGCAGAATCGTATAAAGTATCTGAAAGTTCTCTCAAGGTACGTACAATCTTTATATCGCTATATCTTCTTTGATTGAAGCATTGTTCCTGTTAGTTTAGTTTTTGTTTTTTTCTTTTGTCTGATTGATTGATATAATGGTTGATTAAACAGGGATAGCTGGGTTTTACAGAGCATCTATGAATGCTGAGGGGAGAAGTTTGGTGGTGGCGGCGGCGTTTTATTTTCATTTTAATTTTGTATTATTGTTTTTAATGTTAATGTTCAAACATTTTATTCTTGTTTTTACAATTTCTAGTGTGCCTGAGGAAATTCTAACATGCACCTAAAACATTACTTCCATAATTCAACTCATGCAGAGTCTTTTTCTTGTAATTAAAATATATCTTGGACCAATGCAACAATCTTCGTCTTGATGTCTACATTGTTTAAGGTTTTACACGTAAAAAAAATAAATTAATGTGTTAGGCTTGAGAAGAAGGAAGTGGTTGTACATTACATTTTTTGGAATTGCAGAGTGAATAGTGATCACGACATTCATATTTGTGTAGGCAAAAAAAGAGATGAGTTGATTCATATTAATGGGAAGACAAGGCAGTGTGGTGTAGGGGGTGTTTGTTTTATTATGTGGCTCATTGTTTGAAAACATAAGTTGCGCAAATTGTGTGCCTTCTTCATACTAAATTAATGAAACAGATAGAGATATGGAGTTGTAACTCTCAACCATTTTCATCTCATCTCCAACCAACTTCTTACCTTTCGTTTTATGTATTTTGCTTCCTGCAGCTTTTCCTCCTACCTACCGCTCTCATGTATTCGTGTGTGTGTAACGCTCCATACCCAAGACTTGAACGAGCTTATCCGAGGTTTACTATATTACCATTAATGGCTTGATGCGGCTTTTAGATTGAAGGAGCTCACCCGAGCTTTACTACGTTATCACTTATCATCAATGACTTGATCTAACTTCCAACCAACGTCTAATCCGACAAATCTACCCAAGTTATATTCAACGTGTTTTGTCTCTACTCGCATGCACTCTAACAAACATTCAAGGGGCTCACCCATTATAGTTCTATATGAGGTTAATTACAATTTACTTTGGAATTTTCCTAGAAAGAGTATCGAAAAATATAGTGCACCATTTTGGTATGACTACGTAACACATAAAAACCTTTAACCTTTGCTCAGCTATATAGTCTCATTCATGTATAGATTCAGAATCCCTCTAGTTCCGGTAGTTTTGGTTTATTCATTTCACACTGCTCAACTAATGCAAGTGTTATTGGAGCCGTACATTATATGTGCTTTTTAACATTGACGATCAATCACCGTTCTTAAAATATATTTGTTTAATTCGATTTTGAGACTTTACTATAAATAATATTATTTGTATAACGATGCATAAATACATGCCTACGACTCTCTCGATTGAGATATGAAGAAGACAGCATTTTCAAAGTGTAATAATCCAAATTTAAGATAAGGCAACTCGTCTTCATATCAACTAATGCCGGTGACTATCCAGCTACTTTCTTTTTTTTTTTTTTTTTAATTACATCTAAGCTTGAATTTGAAATTAATCTTGCAAACACACAAAACTCTTGGTAATTAATCTCTACATGCTAATTCCATGCTGTCGTCTGCAACTATGGAATTTAACCTATCATTATTATATATATATAATCATTCTTCACATCATCAATAAAAACTTGTATTATGTGTTTGCAGCTATATCCTTGGATATTTAATGATGGCCCACCTCAAATTAAATTTGGGATATATATGCTACATTCCTATTTTGCCTAGAGAAATTTCATGTCCATTTACCTATTATTAAACTACCAAACATCTACAAATCCCACCATGAACATTAGTATATAATTTGAGTCAATCTATTTGAGTGAAACATTCGTATTTCATTATTTGCCTCATTTTTATAATTATTTCATAACATTTCATACATCATTACAAGAAATATCATTTATCATTAAGAAAAGTGTCATTTACTATAATGAAGAAATTGCATATCATTTAATTTAATTCTTATAATGTCCAGATCTTTTGTTTTATTATAAATCTTCTCCATAGTTGATTACTATTAATTAAATTGATGATATATATTAATAGCATATCTTGTGTTTTTTTTAAATTTCATCGACTATTTACCTTAGTTTTTAGATACTCATATCTACTAGGTGTATAGTTCATATGATATCACTAAAACCCGTTCAAACGCCCTAATCTGGAATGCAAATTTCCTCATTAATTGAAATATAAGGTTGGATAGCATTGTATTTATGCAGTTAAAACACCTTGCCTGTGACGGAGAGTGTTACAGGTTCGACCGTTTGAGCTCTCAGGGGACATCTGAATGTGTAAATGAGTGTGTGTTTAAGATTAATGTACACTTATTAAAAAAAAAAAGAGCCCATTATCATTACTTAATTATGGCAAAGAATAATTAATGGTGTATAATGAGGGTGGAAACATTGAGCTTAGTTTAATCTATTATCTAACAAAATATAAGGTATCAAAAGAATAATTCAAAATTGTTGCGATCTCTTTCTTTGTTTTTCAATATTTGTAAATCATTTCCTTTTATCTGTTTGTTATTGAAAACCTTTGGCAATGTTTCGGTTCAACTCTTGAAATGAATATTTCCTTTAAGCAGATATCTCTCTGTTTAGAGAGTTTACATTTAAATGAATAATGAAGCTTGGTCATGGATGAAGATTTCTATTTTTTTCTTTTTTAGTTTTTATGGTTTTCCTTACAATAGCTGTAGGAAAAAAATGATCACCGAGCTCGAGCTTTCAATGAGAATCTTACTTTTAATCTATAATATATAAGTCATAAATACATTTCGCTCATTATATAAAATCCGTATTAGAAGGAAAAATTAATCATCAAGCTCGAGCTTTCAACAACAATCTTACTTTTACATTATTTAAGTTTTTTTTTTTTATATTCAATACACATAAATACAATAAACTAATAATTTGTACGTCCCTCACATAAATTCATATTTTAAATCTAAAATAAAAGTAAGACGTACTTCTTTTCTTGAAATCGACAAATGTAGTTATGATATATTAACTATTTTCTTATCAATATTTAAACTTAAAAAAACGATCATATAACGGATTTATACTGCATACATGTCATGTGGCACCCAACATATGATGGTGCATAGCTAAAAATTGTACTTTTATCGTTAACTCTTCATTTAATTTTTATTATTTTTTTATTGATGAGGAAGAAATTGAGATTCGAATTCCGTCACAAAAATTTAGCAACGGAATTTTTTGTCATAATTTTGTTGCTAAATTTAAAAATTAATTCCGTCGCAAAATGGCGATCCTTTCCCATTCCGTCGCGAATTTCAAATTTTTTGGTAGTGGAACCCTACATAAGCTAGAAGACATGTTGTTCAATTATCATCTTTAGCCATCATATTTAATTTACTATCTAAGGTTTCTAATTATATTTGAAAAAATAAGCATTTTCGTCTACTTGAAATAGAAATAAAATATATAATCCAAAAAAAATTAATCATACAAATTCTCAATTTAAACCCGCGTAAGCCCTGTTAACTATTTGGTTACTAAATTAAACCCTTAAATTGTTTTCTTATATGTTTTAAAAATAGTTCAATTAAGTTTTTCTAGCTGACTAGTTGTTAGGCTATCTTCATTAGTGAAGGATCTTGACTCAACCGTTAAATAAAATATTAATTTTTCTTTCATCCACTACACAATCTTCAACACTATATTTTTACCTCCCATCAGTCACCTGACCCAACTAACCCTAACCTAACTTTTCTAATTAAAATAATAAATTTTCTATATTTCAATATAATATAGAAATTAAAATATACTTAAAATTCATGATTAAGAAAATAAATTATTGTGCATAAAGAATAATTTAATTGATAAATGATTATTAGAGCAGTTAATAAAAAATAAAATAATAAAACATAAATATAAAACCTGAAAATACCAATAGGAGGGTGACAAGTGTCAAAAATGTGTGTGTGCAGCAGAGGCGCCCCTTGGACTGCAGGGGAAACATAAGGAACGAATGTCGCCAATTTTTAATTAGTTTTCATCTTTTTTTTTTTTCATTGAAAAGTTATGTGTCTTGTGACTAATCTGATCTGGTTACTAGTATGTATAGTCTTAGGGCTTTTCTAACTGTCGTCTCACGACCATCTCTGCTTGAGCATTTATTTAACTTTTCGAAATATATTCAATCTCTTTTTTCTATTAATAATGTGTAAAATGGGATTTTTATAGGATTGATTAAATTGTGAAAACTAGAGCTTTAAATGAACCAAACGGTTCGTAAGCTACTTCGATTTTGACTCGATAAAAGTTAGTTCGAGTTCGTTTAGTGAATCTTGTTTGTTAAACGAACCAAACTTAGCATCATAGTATTCCACTCGTTAGCTCGTGAGTAAGCTCGTGTTGGTCCCCGATCAGAGTGTTTTGTATGCAGCGGAAGTATTAAATCAATCTTGCATATATCTTGCTAAGGTCTCGACATAGCAAGTGTTTATCAAATGTGTTTTAGCTCAATTATTCGTTAATCCAAATTGCAGTTTATACTACAACACTTGGTGTGTTGAGTTTCAAATATATGTATGCGCAGAATCTAACGAAATAAGGCAGTAAAGACACAAGGATTTTATAGTGGTTCGAACAACTGTTCTACGTCCACTCTTCAGTCATCCGACTGAAAATTCACTAGAAAAATGAGTACAAGGTCAGGCCTGATCTCTAACATTAAGCAGCTCCTCCGTCTGGTAAACGCGCACCTTCAAGCACCTCGATCTCCAATCTCCAACTGGTGTCGCTCCGTAGAGTGAGGACAAACCTCCCTTCTCCTTGGACGTTGACTGCTGGGTGTATTATAGTTCTTCCCGAAACCTATCCTTGTGTTGGCATTTCCCGTAAGAATCACGCTAGCACGACAATCGTGACTGCTAGATTCTTTCCAGAGTAGAAAGAATCCCAAAAAAACCTTGAAGCTTAGCTTCACAGGTCTCGAGCTTTAGAGATGAAAGCTTGTGAAAAGCTTCAGTCAGGAACTTAGCTCGGATAAGTTCGCGTAATGTAAAGAGTGTATTTTATCTCTTTTTGTTATCTCTGAGTGTAGAAATTTGCGAACCTTTGAATCAAATTAGGATGACACCTATTTATAGGTGAAGATTCAAACGGTTGTTTGAATCTTATCCATTAGACTCAAAGGCATTGCTAGTCTATCTGCATTCTTCCTTTTTCTGTAGTGGAAAGAGACTCTTCAAGTCTCCTTGTCTCTGATTGGCATAGCATCTATTTGTAGCCGTCTTTGTCAGAACGAATCTTTTGGTGTAGCTCTGAAACTTTATTTGTGTATCATGATTGTTCTATCCTCTGATTCATCGGGTTTCCTTGTGATTTGGATCACTACAAGAAAAAAGCTCATAGACAACACTAAATAGACAACGGTTTAGGCCTAAAACCGTTGTCGTAGAGTCATATTAGCCTAAACCGTTGTCTATTAGAATTTGAAAATGCAAAAAGACAACGGTTCGTCTTTACCGTTGTCGTTTAAGTGTTGTTGATTACATAAAAGACAACGGTGTATTATATGTGTTGTTATTTTAGTGTTGTGAAATTTATTTACAATTAAAATTAATTCAAATCTAATATACTAAAAAGAAGAAAACCTAAATCCCCAATTTCGTACCCAACCTCCTTCGACACACGACTGCCCCCACTCCAACTTTACCCTCACCGTCGACCCACGGCTGTGCCTCCATCCTCATCGGCGGCACCTCCATCCTCACCGGCGGCGCGCCCTCTCCCTCGGCCTGAACCCAAACCGCGCCAGGACATCTCCCCATCTCGACGGCTCAACGCACGCACGGCCCCCCCTGCTCGCCGCCACTGTCGCGCACTACCACCGCACCTTCGTCCCACGCCTGCGCCACTCGCCCTCACCATCGACCAACAAGTGGCGCGCCACAGTTTATGATTATGATGGACGACAGACAGTTCTGAGAGATCTTTTAGGTCAATTTTTATGTTTTTTTCCTTTCAATTTTACATTAACATATTATCTATTCTGTTCAATTTTTGCTGAAATCTGCTAATTTGTTGAACATATGATTGAATTACCGTCTGTTGATTGATAATGCTAAATTTATCTGTACTGATAATTTATTCAATGCTTTTGATACTTGTTATAATGAAATAGATAAGCTTTATGTTTGCTTATCTTCCCCCACTCACCCCAGTGAATAATTTGACTTGTATAATTTTCTAACTGTTCTTGTGTGAAATAATTTGTTGCTGAAAAATATCTTCGATGAGTTTCATATGCGATATGAATTTGTTTTTTTTTTAAGAATTTTGATAGTGTGAATTCGTTATTTGAGTGTAAAAAATTGTAGACCAAATTACTTAAAAATTCCTGAGGCCTGATCTCAAGAGAGGGGGTTTCTCCAGACAAGAAGCAACCATCATAGTTGAGCTTCACAATGTACTAGGAAACAAGTAATCTGCAACCAAGAACTGATTGTTTCTTCTGTATAATCTGACTGTTTATGCTTCAAAGATAAAATCTTTTCAAGGTGGGCACACCTTAGAATGAATTTACTACAAGCAAAGTCTGCTTTTTGCATGAAAAACAAAATAATTTTCCAAATTCTTGCAGGTGGGCTCAGATTGCAGATTCTAGCAGCAACTCTTCTGATCAGACCCATTTCTTCATAATGTGAAAAGTGGAAAAGGCCTCAGCAGTTATAAGTAATGATATATTGTTTTAATTATTCCTATGTTTGAGGCCGGTTGCAGAAAAAAGAAACCAGCTCGCTGAATCCGCTTTGAAATATTTGCATGATTTAGTTTTCTACAATTTAAATAATTAAAGATGATTCACGTGCATGCATATATAATTTAGTTGATGATTTTAATTAACTCCAGATACATTTTTCTTAGTTTATGAGGTTTATGTTCCGATGTATTTGAGGATGCTTGTAATTGTAGTTTAAGTCAAATAACGATACAAACTCACTTGAATGGGATCCACATCTGATCTCTTTTCTGCTGTGCCTTTGACAGTTTCACCGCTATCCCTGCTAGATCTTTCTTTATTCAAGCATTCGCGAGTTGCCAGGAACAAGAAGCAAATGAAGAAGACATCAAAATCTGTAAGTCTAAATATCCAATCTCAAGCTTAATTTATTATCCGAGTTTCCTTGATATTAAATCAAATAGTTTGTAGATCTGCATTTTTTGTAGCTGTTCATTGCCTAATGCATATATTGGCTATTTTCTCTTGTAAATATGTAAACGCTTTTTATGGAATTAACAATAAGATTAGATTAGTTGATTAATTAGGAGAGATTTACTCTGATAGATAAACAGATGAGTAATTTGAAGTACTTGTGAAATTTTAGTCTTTATTAACAACTAACAATATGATCAATCATCATTTTTATATAATTGAATGTATATAAAAGTTTGTATGTCGACAGTGATTAATAATAATGGGGCGGGTGGGTCGTATTAATAATGATAATATTTGACATTTATAGATGTAGTTGACATTTCTCAGCTAGCTTAGTAGTGCCTAACTCAATAGGAGTGAGCTAGAAAAAAAATATCATTAATCAAACTAAATTATAGATATGCATTATTATAAGAGAGGGATACCCGTAGCTTATTTTAAACTCCAACACCCATAAAAATATCCTTTTTTTAAGCTGCAACATAGATAACATTCTACAAAATTTTGAACAAGAGTAAAAGAAAAAATAGTACAATCTTAAATCATAAAAGTTTGTATTTCTAGAGCAGTTATATTATATATTTGGTATAACTCCTCTTGGGAGAAACTATATGTTTTATTTTTTATCTGCTTCTCTGCTAGGTTCGTAATGGATAAGTCATGGATGTCGAAGAATAGGTTGAGTGATGAGTATATGGTTGGGGTGGAGTCTTTCATGCAGTTCGCTACACATAATGCACCTGATGAGGTCTTGATATCATGCCCATGCACAAGATGTGGAAATTTGTCGAGTAAAAAAAAAAGAAGTCGTGAGGTTGCATCTGTTAAGTAACGATATAGACTTAACATACCATACATGGATATTGCATGGTGAAAGATCTGCATCAAGTTACTCAATGCAGCATGAAGACGATCAATTTAGAGAACCAATTGATATGGTACATGCTGCATACTAAGAAAATGATAATCCAAGTAAGTTCATACAATTACTTGAGGATGCAGAGAAACCACTGTATGATGGATGTACCAAATTCAGCAAGTTATCTGTAATAGTGAAACTCTTTAACCTAAAGGCAAAACATAGTTGGAGTGATAGCAGTTTTACTGATCTTCTCACTATCGTTGGAGACATGTTACCTAATCCTAATGAATTACCTCCAACTATATATGAAGCAAAGAAAAGTTTAGTCTCAATGGGTTTGGAATACGAGAAAATCCATGCATGCCTTAATGACTGTGTACTATATAGGAATGAGTATGCAGAATATACCTCTTGTCCAACATGTGGTGCATCAAGATGGAAAGAGTGCAGTAATACTTCCATGAAAAACTCAATTCCTGCAAAGGTTTTATGGTACTTTCCACCAATTCCAAGGTTCCAAAGAATGTTCCGTAACAAGGATATTTCCATGGACTTAACCTGGCATTCCGATCAGAGGGTTAAGGATGGTCATCTACGTCATCCAGCAGATGCTCCCAATTGGAAAGTTGTTGACCATAGGTGGCCAGAATTTCACGGTGAACCTAGGCATCTAAGATTAGCATTATCAGCTGATGGTATCAATCCTCATAGTCTGATGAGTTCCAAGTACAATTGTTGGCCGGTCTTACTGGTCATTTACAATCTTCCACCTTGGTTATGCTTTAAAAGAAAGTTCATCATGCTTACTTTATTGATTTCGGGTCCTAGGTGGCCGGGCAACGACATTGATGTATACTTGGCGCCTTTAATTGATGACTTGAAACAATTATGGGAAGTAGGAGTTCCAACGTATGATGCTTTTCGTGATGAACGATTCTTACTTAAAGCCGTATTGTTATGCACAATAAATGACTTTCCAGCTTATGGTAATTTATCAGGGTGCAAGGTTAAGGGTTACAATGCATGTCCTATTTGTGGTGAAGACACTTGTGCAACCAGGTTGAAACATAGTCGAAAAATGTCATACACCGGCCATAGAAGGTTTCTTGATAAATATCATCCTTACAGAAGGCAGAAGAAGGTGTTTGATGGGACACAAGAATTCAGACCGGCACCAAAACTAATGAGTGGGAGCAAAATTTTGCAAAGTGTTACTAATATACATTGTAAGTGGGGGAAATTGAACAAAATCAATAAGGATGATGATAAAAGAATTTGGAAGAAGAAGTCGATATTCTTTGAACTTGAATATTGGGAGCATCTACATGTGAGACACTGTCTGGATGTGATGCACATTGAGAAGAATATATGTGAAAGTCTACTCGGTACCTTACTAGACACCCCAAATAAAACAAAGGATGGATTGGATTCTGACGATTATGTAGGGTTTTACCGTGAACCGAATCACCAAAACCAAACTGAACCGGATCGATTTATGGATGTTGGTCCCGGTTTTTCAGAGTATAAACGTTACGCAGCGGAAATAATATTAAAGTGTTTTCTTGCACGCAACTTACACACAGCTGACAACTGGCAACTGGTCAGCTGGTGCTGGTTACTCAGTACGCAGCTGACAACTGGTCAGCTGGTGATTTAATACTTAGAATATTTTAGCCTTGTTTGCACAGTTATTTATCAGTTTTAGGATATACTCCAGCACTTGAGTGCTGGGTTTAAAATATGAATGAAATGCAGAAAGCTGATAAATAACAAAGGATTTTATAGTGGTTCGATCAATCGATCTACGTCCACTCTCCAGTCGAAGCACTGGAAATTTCACTAAGAGTAATCAGGTACAGGTCTCCTACGATCTATCTCTAGCTGGTGAATGCCTCGTCCACCAGTTCACTAGATCAACCGCTCCCGGTCCTGGATCCTTCTTCAACTCTTCACAGCTAATGGAGTGCGAGCACGTCACTTCAACCTCCACAGCTAGCTGGGTGTTTTAGTTCTCCCAAGAACGTAACAGTCTCTACGGCAGAATGCCCGTAATAACTCAAGTGCTGGTAAGCACAGGAGCTGCTGTGAACTCTCTCGAAGGAGAAAGAACACCAAGTGAGATCTTTAACTTACAAGCTTGAAGCTTGAAGTCTCGTGTTTGATAAATCAACACACGGAAAGCCTTAAGAAAAGCCTCGAAAGCACTTTATGCGATTTTGCAGTAATATCAGTTCTTTCGGTGGTTGAGCAGATGAGTAGAATCATTCAATGGAACAACCGAGCTTCTAATGTTTGAATGTTGGTGGTTGCGATGTATTTATAGCCGCAGGAACCGATTCAAACTTTCTAGCCGTTTGGACGCATCCGGAAAGGTGTCAGACCTCGGATGTCCTTCTGACGGCGGCAGGTATGTTTTTCCGGAAAGGAACCATACCTTTGACCGCTTTATCTGACACAGATCTCTTTGTGTCAGAACGGCTCTCTCTGTCAGTCCGAGGAATAAGACTGGCGTCTTGTGACTGATAGACTTTAAGTTATCCTTCCTTAAAGTCATATTCTGTCAGTCGATTCCTCAGAGAATCCTCTTCTTGTCTCTACTACGCGGGGAGAGAGGATCTGGAATTCTGCTGGTAACATCTGACTGGTAGATCATACTGGTGATCTTGTGCTGGCAGTCTCTGCTGGTGACTTGCCCTGGCATCATCAAGGTCTACCAAATCTCTAGATGTTAACTCTTCTCGGAATCTCCCATGACTGGTGGAATCACCGCTGGTGAATAGTATAAGGAACACGCATTCTCCTGGTAAGGTTTGTCAGCCGACTGCTGATGAAACCCTTCCCAACTGGTGAACAGTAGCCAGTCATAAGCGCTTCATACCGCTGGTGAACAGTGTCAGCACGAGTCTTTGTCAGCCGCCTGCTGATGAAACTTTTCCCAACTGGTGAACAGTAGCCAGTGGTAAGTGCTTCTCATGCTGGTGAACAGTGTCAGCATGAGTCTTGATCAGCTGCGACTTACAACTCAAAAGACCTAAACAGGACTTTACATTTAAGACTAGAGCTATGTAGAGACAACTGACGCTGGTAGGACTTAGGATTTGATCCACCAAAACTATAATTTAAACAAGTAAGCTACTGGGAAAGGAAACCTTAGACAGATTTCCCAACAATTTCCCCCTTTTTGGTGCGATCAAAGCCTAACCAGCGAGCACTCAGCTGATGAGGAAAGTTACAAAGGATTTCAGGGTTTTACAAGTGAAACCTATCAGATCTAAACCCATGAAATTACTTCCTCAACATCAGCTCTAACTAAAAGAAATCTTCCCCCTCAACCTAGGAAAGATATTGCTCGTTTAAAAATATGGAAATTAAGATCAGAGCAAATAAGCATGTAAATAAATTTAACATGCAAGATGAGTGCTGGTGCTGATTACACTGGATGTGTAAATTCAGCTGGTAAGTAAAAACTTAGACAATTGTTGGACAATAAGAGATTGTCATCAACTTGTCAGTTAACATTCCATTAGAGATTTAGCAATTACATGTACATTGAATGATAACTGACTAGTCTAACAGATTTACTTACAAAAGCATAAAGAGACTAGACTATGGCTTGGAAGATGATCCTGGTGACTGAGTCCGAGCACTTGTGATGGACCTCAGGATCTCAGTAAGTTCGGCCATTTCTTGATCTCTCTTCCGCCTCTCTTCAGCAGCAATTCGCCTCTCTTCAGCTGCAAGGCGTCTCTTTCCTCAACGATTCTGGCTCTCGCCTCGTCAGCCAGTGCTCGCGCCCTTTCCCCCTCTTGGATCCGCGCCAAAAAGGTGGCAACACCGGCGGTGACGGACTCTATTTGCTGCGCTACATCGGCTTGGAAAGTGGCGAAGCGTTGATCCATCCTGGCGTCGATGTAAGCAAGAAGTTGCGCAGGAGGATGAATTTCAGAGAGTGGCTCCGCTGATACTTCCATGGAAGAGGAAGGCACATCAGGTGCGGTATCAGCCATCTCTGGTGCAGACGCAGCTGGTACCTGCACTGGGGCGGGCTCCTCCGCGGGCACGTCAGCTGATGCTGGTTCCTCTGCGAGCACCGCGGCTGGTGCTTGCGGGCTTTGTACAAAAACAGGTGGGGCTGTGAGAACCACCAGCTGCCAGTCCATATGATATGGGACAAGATCGCCCATGACCATTGGAACAGGGGGGACGGCAGTGGTCAGCCACCAACCTCTCAAGGGATCCTCCTCCACTATGTGGTCTACCAGCAGAGCGCTGGCAGCCATATAAAAAAGAACAGCAAAATAGGGAGGGATCCGGGGAGAGTGACAATTACCCTGATGCGGCGGAGAGCGTATATGAGCTGATATCCTCGGCTGGTGCTCTGGAACTGGAGGAATGGCAACTTAACCATTTTGGGCCTAGGGAGGCCGGAGGTTCCAGTCAGCTGTCGGTATTCTGCAATCTTCCTCAATCGGCGCCTGATTCGCCTGTTCGACAGCTGCTGGTGGCTTTTAGGATCAGTATCCATGAATTTATTTGCCCAGGCCTCCTCAGATCTCCAGTATCCAAGCCCGAGCCTGGCATACAGTACGGCACGCTTCTCCACTGTCAACTGGCGTTGACACCAGTCGAAGATCCTCCACCTCCGGAACTCCAGAAGCAGTTCCGCATTCATTCGCCACAGGTCTCTGTACCTGGTTATCATCTCCTCATCCACAGCGCTCTCCA
>JAPKLW010002023.1:0-15470 GCA_026898455.1 Plectranthus barbatus
TTCTTGTCATTTAAAAATGTGGTTTAAGAATAATTAGCATATTTGTATTAGGTATCACATTTTTCTTTTTGTTCAAGTGTTATTCTTTGTTGCCATAAGTATATTTGTAATAATTTAAGAACACATAGTCTTTTTTTTTAATTTCGAAATTGCAATTTAGTGAATGAACTGAAATATTATTATTAGGGTAATTTTTAATTGTGTAAATTTGATAAAATATTACGATTCGTTTTTTCTCACATCGTCTTCTTCATTGGAAATGGTAAAAACGATTTTTAATATTAGAAACGGAGAATATATATAGAGAATTAAAAATAAATTGAAAATGTGAGTACAATTTTAATTATATATCATCAATTCAATTCCATTAACAATCCAACATAAAAATTTACAAACTCAAAAGGCAGGACTTCATACAACCAATATAATTTTTAAAAATATCAAACTAAAATTTTATATTTAGACAAAGATCCACGATCACTACAATAAACTAAAAAAACAGTAAATAAAAAACTTGGATAAATACTTCATGATTAAATAATAAAAATTGGACAAATCCTAACTTCACGAAACTCTTGTAAAAGCATTTCGAACTCATTCATCCCTCAAAAAACCATATTGAATTTGTGTAATTTCAATGAAATATTAGTGCAATTTATAGGTGGTGGATGAGGTCAAATAAGAAATATTTATAAATATACATAAATGTAATTAATGTCTATACACAATATAAATTAAAAATAATGACATTATATTAAAGAAAAAGTAACCGTAGAATTAATGGAGAGTTAATTAGTGAATGAAAAATGTACTTATTTAGTTATACTAATTATCATAATATTAAAATAATATATATTGTACTTATTTAATTTTTGTTAATTACTTTAGGTAATATTTCTTTAGGAGAAAGAATTTCGAGGATTTATTTGAGTATATATAAACTTAACATTAAATATATTATATTTTAAAGTAGGAAAAAAAAGTTCTTATAATTATTTTATGTAAATATAAATTAAAAATATAATTATACAAACATATATACTTACAATTAATTAGTATAATTAGTAATTATTTATAATTAGAAATAATAAGTATGAGTATATTCCAATAAAGTAATTATTAATAATAATATATACTTACCATATTTAATGATACTTACCTAATATGTTGCAAGTTTATTTTTGGTAAGTATTTTGGGGGAAATTTTTTTTGGAGATGGGTATTGCTTTTAGGTATATATAAATATAGATTAGAATCGAAATTTAAGTCCAACTAAAACTAATCCTCTCAACAGCCCAATTTCCCATTTGAAGGCCCACATTCAACTAAAAGGAGGCAGATTTATCATTAGGGTTTCTCCCAACAGTTCTCACACCTCTAAGGTTATTCTCTCTCGGTTGCAGCTAAATCATCTACTCAGGTGAGTCTTGTCCCGTTCTCGGTTTGTGCGCTTTAGATGTACATTTTTATTTTTTTTTGTGAGCAGGCGTTTGATTTTTTTGTGTTTGTTTGAGCTTTTCAGGAAAAAAAGTTATACTTTCTTTTGATTAAAATTTTTTTGGATCTGGGTTTATCGGTTTTACTGGCTTTATATTGCAGTATTTCTGATTTTTTAATGCAAATATTAATTTTATGGTTTATAAATTGAATGCAGGTTTCTTGCAACTAGTTTCTGAGTAGTTCTTGTTGATTTTAGTGAAGATGGCGTCTAAATTTTGGACTCAGGTTAGCAATCAATACTATTGATGTTTTTTTTTTTCGAAATATTTTTCGATCCTTATTCCGTTCAAGACTAATTTTTTCTAATTATTTGTTTCGAATCTGACTTCGATTCAATTGAATCAACTTTCGTCATTTAAGTTGAGCCCTGAATTCTCGCCCCTGGTTCTACGATTTATCGTACCTTTATAAGAGACTACGATTTATTATGCTTGAATGCTGTAATCCAAGAGATATATACTTATAGTCAAATGAATTTAGATTTCTCTAAATACAAGTTTTTTTTTAAAAAAAAATTATATACCTGTTAAATTCTTGTGCAATGATGTTGGCCTGTTTGGGGTTTGCAGGGTGATAGTGACACTGAGGAAGAGGAGAGTAACTATGATGAGCAAGAAGACAATGTTGCAGTGGAGACAACCACTGCAACCGCTGCTAGCAGGTACTATTCTGGAAATGCCAGTGACAGTGATGATTCGGATGGGCAGAAACGGGTTGTTCGCCGCGTCAAAGACAAGAGGTTTGATGAATTGTCTGCAACTGTTGATCAGATGAAGAATGCCATGAAAATCAATGACTGGGTGAGTCTCCAAGAGAGCTTTGAGAAGATCAATAAACAATTGGGGAAGGTCATGAGGGTGACTGAGTCAGATAAGCCACCAAATCTGTACATTAAGGCTCTTGTGATGCTGGAGGATTTCTTGAACCAGGCCTTGGCCAATAAGGAGGCGAAGAAGAAAATGAGTAGTAGTAATGCGAAGGCCTTGAATTCAATGAAGCAGAAGTTGAAGAAAAACAATAAGCTCTATGAGGATATGATCAATCAGTGTAGGGAGAAGCCCGAACTTTTTGAGGAGAAAGTTGAGGAGGAGCAAGATCCTGAGGATGATGATGAGGAGGAAGATGAGGATGAGGACTTCGATGAAGATCCTGAAAATCTGGAAGCCGAGGAGTCTGATGAGGAAGAAGAAACTGGTAAGGATGCGGCAGAGTCTGGATCTGGATGGGAGAAGATGTTGAGCAAGAAAGATAAAATGATGGACAAGCAGTTCAAAGACCCCAGCCAAATTACGTGGGAGACAGTGAATAAGAAGTTTAAGGAGATTGTTGCTGCTAGGGGTAAGAAGGGAACTGGCAGAATGGAGTTAGTTGAGCAGCTCACTTTTTTGACGAGGGTTGCCAAGACACCTGCTCAGAAGCTTGAGATCCTATTTAGTGTAGTTTCTGCACAGTTTGATGTTAATCCAAGTCTGAGCGGTCACATGCCTATCAATGTATGGAAACAGTGTGTGCAGAATATGCTTGCAATACTGGATGTTTTAACTCAGTACCCTAATATTGTTGTGGATGATATGGTAGAGCCTGATGAGAATGAAACCCAAAAGGGAGCTGATTTCAGTGGTACCATTAGAATCTGGGGAAATTTGGTAGCCTTCCTGGAAAGGGTGGATGTGGAATATTTTAAGAGCCTCCAGGTAATTGATCCACACACCCGTGAGTACGTTGAAAGGCTTAAGGATGAGCCGATGTTTTTAGTTCTAGCTCAGGATGTGCAAGAGTATTTGGAGAAGGTTGGGGATTACAAGGGCGCTTCAAAGGTAGCTCTTAAAAGGGTGGAACTTGTTTATTATAAGCCTCAGGAGGTGTATGATGCTATGAGGAAATTGGCTGAGCAGGACAGCATAGAAGCAGAGTCTGATGAAAAGGGTGTAGAGGAAAGTAGGGGCCCAATTGCTTTTGTTGCAACTCCTGAATTGGTACCTCGTAAGCCTACTTTTCCGGAGAGTAGCCGTACTCTGATGGACATACTCGTGAAACTTATTCGAGAGCATGGTGATGAAAGGACAAAGGCTCGTGCTATGCTTTGTGATATATACCATAATGCCATCTTCGACGATTTTTCAACAGCCCGTGACTTGTTGCTAATGAGTCATCTTCAGGATATTGTTCAGCACATGGATATATCGACACAAATACTTTTCAACAGAGCCATGGCACAACTTGGTTTATGTGCATTCAGGTCAGGTCTTGTGATTGAGGGCCACAATTGCCTCTCTGAGCTATATTCTGCTGGCAGGGTGAAGGAATTGCTGGCACAGGGTGTCTCTCAGAGCAGATATCATGAGAAGACTCCAGAACAGGTATTTTCTTAGTTCACAACTCACTCGATTTGTTATTTTTTTCTGGGTTTTATGGCATGACAGAGATTTTTCATGCTTTGTGATTGTTGATCTCCATGTTCAATAGATAAGATTTAATTTGGAAATGAATGCAATCCTTTTTTTTTCTTTCTAATTTTCTGTTTGTAAAACATTGCTTAGCGCTTATATAAATATATATTGTTAATTTATGGTGTGAATACAAAGTTTTGTTTATTGAAATTAGATATAATTTGTTAATGGTGTCTCATTCTTGTTTTCTTTATATTCTTAGAATTTGTTGGATTCTTCTGTGATCTATCCTGGTTTCTAGTTTTCTGATAATTTGCAACTTTATTCTTGTCAAACATGGTTCAATTTTGTAACTTGTTTTAAGTTTCCTCTTGCTGTTGTTATTCTTGGAATTTCTTTTGTTGTATATGCTATCTGGCTTCTAAGGTCTAAATATTTGCAGGAGCGATTGGAGAGAAGGCGTCAGATGCCTTACCATATGCACATAAATCTCGAGCTTTTGGAAGCAGTACATCTGATATGCGCCATGTTGCTAGAGGTTCCAAACATGGCAGCCAATGTCCATGATGCCAAACGTAAGGTTATAAGCAAGAACTTCCGGAGGTTGCTTGATGTTAGCGAGCGACAAACATTCACGGGCCCTCCTGAAAATGTCAGGGACCATGTAATGGCAGCTACAAGGGCCCTTAGGCAGGGAGATTTTGACAAGGCCTTTGTTTTAATCAATTCCCTTGATGTTTGGAGGTTGCTGCGTAACAAAGATACGGTTCTAGGGATGCTCAAGGCTAAAATCAAGGAAGAGGCTTTGAGGACCTACCTCTTCACATATTCATCGGCTTACGACTCTCTGAGTCTTGACCACTTATCTAAGATGTTTGATTTGTCAGATGCACAGACCCGTAGCATCGTGAGCAAGATGATGATCAATGAGGAGCTTCATGCAAGCTGGGACCAGCCAACAGAGTGCATTGTTTTCCATGATGTTGAGCACACTAGATTGCAGGCTCTCGCTTTCTACTTGACAGAGAAGCTCACTGTCCTCGCTGAAACTAATGAGAGGGCCATCGAGGCTCGGATTGGTGGTGGTGGGTTGGAGGGTCTCCCACTTAGGAGGAAAGATGGTCAAGATTATGGTGGAGCAGCTTCCGGTGGTGGCAGTAGGTGGCAAGACTTCTCTTTTTCACAGGGAAGGCAAGGTAGCAGTGGCGGCAGAGCGGGATATACTATCAGCGGTAGAGCATCGGCTCCTGGTCTTGTCAGCAGTGGTTTCAACAGGGATAGGCAAGCTCGATATCAGGGTTCACGGGATGGACCTGGTCGAACCTACCATACTGGTTCTGGTGCGAGGAGTGGCCATTCTGATGGATCGAACCGAATGGTTAACCTGAACAGAGGGGTTCGAGCATAGGTCTAATTGAATAGCTTAGATTAGTTGCAGTTCCATAATTTGAATTTTGGTATTTCGCTGATTCTTACCTGGCTGTTTTTGCTCTCTTGTTCTTTGTTCCTAAAATTTTGCTATTAGTTATTGTTTGAGATGTTTCGAATCTTTGATGCATTTTTCTTTGTAATATTTAAACCTCAATTCGGATGCTGTTGTATTGTTTTTGTGGTCCGTGTTTTTTTGTTAAAGTTACTCTATTTCTGTTCTACTCAATGAAGAGTGATGTGTAGATTGTGTTTTACAGTATATCATGCCACCTTCTAGCAAACTTTTTATGTTCAAACATGATGGTCGCAATACTATGTTATCTTGTGATTTTACTTGAGGTCTGTTTTCCAGTTTGCATTTTAAGATTTTAAAGACAGTTATATTCTACAGAATTGTGTATGGTGATACGCCTTCCAGCCTTCCCATAATACGAGATGTAAAGCTTCTGACCAAGTGTTGAAAATTTTGACAATACACAATCGACTGACATAGTAAAAAGATGAATAGGTTTTTCATGTATACAATTCATAATTCCACGGGGAGGCAAACACAGAAGCCCATCAAGGTAAAAATGGATCATTTTTGCGTATAAATTCAGGAAAACAAAATAAAGGATCGCGTTTAGAAAGGTGGAATGTGTTTCAAAAAAAGTCATTTGGCAAGTGGCAATAAACGCACCAGAACCAGTGTTTCAGCATGCATCTTCCTCTGCCAAACTCACTTCTTTCATCTTGCCTTGGCACACTTGAAGCAAGTCCAAAGACAGTCACAGCCGTCAGGCAACAAATCATTTCCTTCAAGCATCATCACTCCTGCGTCCCATTCTCTGCAACTTCAAGCAGTAGTAGCTATTAGATTCGGCTGACAAGTTGCATAATTGTAACAGCAAAATGTTAACAATATCAGTTTCTAAGCCCATGATTTCTACACAAGGGTTTACTGAAATATTGAAGCTTCACTTCAAGGGCCATAAAGAAATGAAATTTTGCAAAAATTACCATCATCAGGTTTTTTCGTTTTGCTCAGCTGTGCCTTTACTGACATCCGTTTGACAGATTCCGCTGAATAGAATCAAGAAATTCAGACAAAGAATCAGATGAGAGACACTATAAAGTTTACTGGGTGTTGCACTAAGTAAGAATGAACATGGAAATCCAGAGAGAGGATGCAAATGATGTGCAAAGGGTGCTTCCCATGGATTAGTTCAGCACGATTGCAAAAGAACTCTAATCATAGCCGGAACCCATTAGCAATTCTCTGAGATTTCTTTATTGGAACTAATTTGAAACTATTTGATGAGCATCATTGCCCACTAGGCCACTAAAAAAACTACAGTAGGTGTAAAAAAATAATCTAGCCTTAACTTTTTATAGTAGAGAACAAAGAGTTCAAATCAATATGACAGACGAATTTATAACTCATACGACACTAGAGTCAATAATTCACCTTTGAACTGTCTTTTCTTCTTTGCCCTTCTCCTCTTTCTATCTGCCTTTGTTAGCTCTTTATCTTCTTTAATGTCCCCTTTAGAAGAAAATACTTCTTCAGGAGCGAGCATAGCTGCATCAGACACAGCCAAAGGAGCTACCTGCAGACAAAAAAACATGTTACAGAAGATTGGCTAAATACAGTCGCTGATGCAATTGAATCTAAGATTCCCGTATTTACCTCTTCCATTGCCAGAGCAGGGACATTTGCTTGTATAGACATGTCTTCAATAACCTGTTCAGGTTGTTTAACCAGCATGAACATTCAACTTAAAGAAAACTTTTGACATAAATGCAAGAGGCATTACCGGTTTAGGAGCAAAATGGAAATGAGATAGAGCATCCAACTTCACACAGATTTTCTTGAAGAGCAAACTTGCCTGAGAATTTAAAAAAAAAAGTAGAAAACAAAAACTCAACAATTTAAAACTTACTTTAATGAAATTAATTTCCCAGGGCCAGGAAAAAGAAGAAAATAGATCAGTAAAGGTAAGCATAGGAGTAACCATGAAGCAGCACAAGTAACAAAACTCAGCACACAGTTGGATAAATAAGACAACAGGGACAAAGTAAATGTTGTTTACGCACTTCTTTCTTTTGCTCATCTGAGAAAGTCATAGCAGTTGACACGAGGCCAGTCTTTTGAGCATACTCTTCCTGCATGAAAGGGAGCAGAGAGGATGCTTAGTATGGGATGAAAAAGCTTCCAAATCAAAGAAATTAGGACAAATCAAAGATGGCAAACAGCAAATAACAACTAAAAAATAGTTCATATCACGTTTCACTCAATAGACTCACTTCGTAAAGTTCAGCAAGGCCCTTTTTGCTCTTATTCTCGTCCTGCAAATTTGAAGTAGATTAATTTAAGTAAAACATAACAGCAAAGAGAGAGTATAACTTAGGAGAGATGATTACCAACTCCTTTTTCTCTCTTGGTGCCTTGGAAAATAAAGTAGGTGGCCTCTGGACATCATCAAATTGGCCCTAAACATGATATAAAGCATAATTTCAGCCATAGATTTAAGGAACATGATGATAGAAGCACAAATATTTATCTCGGAATACTAGTACGGGCAAAAGGAAGTTTGGAAGAAATAGTATGCAACCCTAATACATCTTAAAAACCATCCATCCAAAATGAGAAAAGAGGAGAATGCAACAATTAGAAGAGATATACAAGCACATAACCTATATCACTCCCAACTCATCTTCCATCGGAAAAAGGATAATGTAGATGACGTAACTGAGTTTGAAACAATATGACAAATGCAGACGCTAACAATAGATTTTCTTAGCATGACAGGATGCAAAACAACTATAAATCATCTAAAAATGAAGCTAAAATTCTATCATTAGCTCGCAGCATAAGTGTGGTAAATTATATATAAAAAAAAAAAAGATACATTTCATCATACGGATATGATGGAAAAAAAAAAGCAATATTCTAATGCATAAAAAAAAAATGAAAATAAAGATGCAGCATGGATGTTGACAAACCTCAATGATACGTTTCTGAATTAATTCTTCAAGAGATGCAGTGCTTTCTTCTGTTGTTTGAGGAACAGGTCTCACATTGTGCTCAAAATCTAGATCAACTTCCAAAGCACTATTTTTTGGTCTTTTAGCAGCAGTGACCTGGCATTACACAAAGCAATGAACATTTAAAAAAAAAACACAAGACCCTGTAAACATAAGATCTATCCACCAACATCTAGTCAAGCTTCTTTATTCTCAGATACTGGGAAAGGGTGCGCCAACTAAATGACACGGAAGAGTAATATTTGGAAATTGAAATAAATCACCTCGCCCTGCATAGTCCATGTCTTTGGTTGCATGTTTGTTCTTTCCATTTCTTCTATCTGAGCACGAATCTTCTCTAGCTCTTTTTCATGAGTAGAAAGACTTTGTGTATTCTGTAAGATTAGAGGAACATGAAATAATAAGAATAGCAAACAGCAACAGGTAGCTCATCATGCAATGTCTCGCAGAGATGAAACATGCTACAATAGGGAAAAAAAGTGGAGCTGCAATAAGAGAGAACAAGTTGCTGGATTGAAATGCTGAAGAAAATACATTTTTTAGTTGGTAAGCAAAATCACCTTGCCCAGCATAGTTGCCTTCTCCATTTCTTCCGCCTTAGCACGGAGTTGTCCTAGCTCTTTTGAATGGGTGGAAAGAGATTGCCCATTCTGTAGATACAAAAAAAAAAAAAAAACAAGAACAACAAAAAGTAAGAATATAACAGAATACAGAAAAGGAGAATAAGCAAAGCTAACTGCTACAATTAACAATAAGAAAACTTCTTATCCTCATTCCTTCAGAGGTACATGAAACAATCCAAGAGGGAAAGAAGAGAAGCTGAAGAGATAATAAAGATAACCTGATTCTCATCATAATCGTCAGGTTCATTAATATCCATGTCATCTGATTCATCATCATACTTAGGTTTTTTCTTCTGGGTGGTTCTTTTTGTAGAAGTGAAGAAGTCTTCATACCTGAACCAACAAAGAGATATAATGTATCACTTAAACATGTTAAGTATATAAACAAAATAACTAGATAAGGAAAACATCTAGATTAGTTATTTCTTTACCATAAAACACTGAATGCGATACTAAGGAAAAGTGATTAATTAAACATGGGAAGCTCAGAATAACACTCTAGCTGTGCGTAAAAAATAAAACTGCATTTTACCATATTTAACCAACAGGGTAACGAATAACTTTACTTAAATTTTAGAACATTTTCAACATTCATCAACTTGCATTCAAGTTTCAGGAAACAAAAAATTGTTGAATAATAAAAAGCACATCCAGTGACAATGCATTTCATCATTAATATCTTTTTTAGTTTCGTATTGAAACAAAAGAGTGTAAGCAAGAATAGCAACCAGACCTTGCATTCTCCATGTCACTCCCATCGTCATCTTCAAGACCCATAAGCCCAAGCTGTAATAGCCATCATGAAACTGAACATTAGCAAACGTATTCCATATGCAATTACATTATAATCGAAAATTGCAGCAGCTCATTTAGCAGAACCAATCCCATTAGCAATATCAAATTTCAATATTTCAAACCACTAATTCTTTATTTGCAACTCATACCTCAGCATCTTCATCTTCATCTTCACCATCATCATCTTCATCACCTTCTTCCTCTTCATCTTCATCAGCAATTTCACTTCTCTTCCTCTTATTCTTCTTCTCCTTCCTATCCTTCTTTATACCATATTCCCTTTCCTCATCTTCTACTAAATACTTCTCCAATTCCTTTATCTTCAGAAATTTATCTTCTACTCCGTTCACCTTTTCTCCCTCCTCATTTTCCATCTCTCTATCATTCTCGTCATCACTTTCCTCCCCTTCTTTTTCTTCTTCGTCTTCTAGTTCTTCCTCGTCCTCCTCCTCTTCAAAATCTTCACTTTCACTTTCTCTGCCCTCGTTTCTAGTTATCCCATCTTCGATCAAATTATCTTCTTTTCTACTGGCTCTATCTAAATTAAATTGCTTTTTTATTTCCAAAGGATTCTTTTCGAAATTCCTGATTTGACGGCGGAGGGAGGAGAGTAGGGGCTGCGTCTGGAGGTCAATTTGCTGCCATATCTGCTCTGCATCGAAGCCTTCCGTTAAGAGATGGCTAAAGGGGCATTTAGGAGCATAAGGGTTAATAGAGTCGAACAAGTACTCCGAGGCTAATCTAGCCGCCTTCGACAAGTCCGGCGACGGTGTTAGGTACAACGGTGGTTCTGCGGAACTCAGTCGGTGAAGAGCCTCCAGGCCGGCAGGTTTTGATCGGAGGCCTGGCGCTGAAGCCATGGTGGCGATGGGGATGGGGATGGCGATGGCGGAAGAGTTGTTTTTGGGGGTTTAGGGTTTTAGAGGTGATAAAGATCGTAAAGGTCAAAATGGGGAAGGGCTAATTTTTTCTAAAAAATTAAAAACGGGTTAATTGTTTAATTGTTATTATATTACGTTAATTGTATCACATCTATATAAATATAAAAGCAAACCTTACCAAAAATAGTACTCCCTCCGTCCCAAATTATTAGTCCCCAATTAAAATGGCACGATAATCAATGTTTGTGAGTGTAGTGGAATTAATATTTTATTGATGAGTGTGAAAAAGTTTACCATTTTAGGAAAGAGGACTAATAAATGGGACAGACCAAAAAGGTAAATGAGACTAATAAATTGGGACAGAGGGAGTACTTCAATAACCATTATAATTCATAATTAATTATTTCAGTTTTTTTATTATACATACATAAAAATCATATTAATTATGAATATGTTTTACTACATTATTATAGGAAGTCCTTAATCTAATATCAAAATCAATTAATGAAAACAATCTAATTATTTGGCCAAGAATGAGATTATGGAAATAAATTAATGAAATAATAATTAAAATAAAGTCTGTATTATAATGAAGATAAAAAGTCTCTATTAATTCGGTAGTCTTTGTATTTTTTAGCTAATTAACTATTTTTACATCCATATAAGTGATAATCTATATCTATATAAAAATAGTTAAAAGTTATATTAGGTAATAAGTTAAGTATGCAAACATATAAGTTTAGATAAGTTTTATATTTTGTTTGATGCACATATAACGTAATAATATTTATTACTAATTATATATGATTAATAACCATAGTTTAATATTATAATATTTAAATGTGCATTGTCCTGATTATTTTTCCTTAATATATGATATCCGAGAGATCAAGGTTATCAATATTAATAAGCAAAGATAGCTCTATTATATTATAATATATGAATTTATCTCAATATGATAAAATAACATGAATAACTTATTTAACGATTTTCTGAAAAAATATTTTTTGTTAGTACATATATTATTAGGCATAAAATATCTACAAAAATCTACAAATATTAACTAAGTTTCATATGATTAAATAATAAAATATATTACAATTTCTATTTAATAAAAATACATTCCTTAAATTTTTAAGAGAACAACATATGTAATTAATTTATTGAACCTCTATATAGTACATCAAAGTAAAAGTTGTAAAACCGAATCCTTAATAAGAGAACTTTTTTAGAAAAACATTAAAAAAACTCATTTAATTAAATGTAAAAAATATAATTTATAAACAAATATATATATATATATATATATTTAAAATAATTTATATATAGTATACTATTGTAGCCAATAAATTAATGACTATTGCACAACTTCTATTTTAAAACTGTTGAAAAAAAATACTCCCGTCGAAATCTCGATGAATGAATTTTCTCAATCATTCATAATCATCCCATAAAAAAAGGTAAGTCTTAAATTGTTAAGATTTGGAGATGATATGGCCAAGTATTTCTCAACCGTGGACGTTGCATGCATGCAAGATATTGTATAAGATTTATGTAGATTTGTGTAGCATTTTTTTCGCCGTTCTTCACCTAGAATATCTAGGGTATCAGGATCTTGTATTCTCGCCTATTTAAGTAGTGATATTCGACTACTCTCATATACATAATGAAAATGGACCTTTGAGTTTTATCATGGTACCAGAGCAGTACTCGACCCGTATCCTTAAAACCTAGCTTCCGCAAATTTTAATCCATGGCCGTAAAGAGCGACGACAAGGTGGGCGTCTCCAACGACGTCATGTCGCCTTACTACATAAGTCCGTCAGATAATCCGAGTCATGTATACGTAACGGACGTGCTCAACGATGGGAACTATGGCGATTGGCTCGAGGAGATGGGAAATTGCTTGTTGGCGAAAAACAAATACGGATTCGTTGATGGCTCGATACCCATGCCGGACGATAATTCTGGGGATATCCTACTCTGGAAGCAGTGCAATGCAATGGTGAAGGGTTGGTTGATTGTCGCAATGGACAAAGAAATCAGAAACAACGTGAAACACACAAAGACGACAGCCGAAATCTGGAAGGACCTCGGAGAGAGATTCGGGAAGGAGAGCGCACCCAAAGCATACGAACTTAAGAGGACACTTACCCTCACTCGACAAGATAAGCTCTCCGTTTTAGCGTACTACACGAAACTAAAGGCGATTTGGGACGATATCGACGCCATCTCAACCACACCAAAGTGCACGTGTGGTCTGTGTACTTGCAACATAGCCAAACTCGTCAAGGAGAAAGTCGAGCGTGAGCGCATCTATGAATTCCTCATGGGACTTGAGGATACATTCAACACCGTGAGAAGCCAAGTTCTCAGCATGACGTCGTTGCCAAGTCTCGGCATTGTTTATCACCTCGTGGCAGAAGACAAGAGACAAAGGTTCATTACCAACTCCAGAAACCCTACGGTCGATGGCGCAGCCTTCCAGGTTCAGAGACATATTACAGCAACAGATCGACGTGATGGGGGGGGAGATAAAACGCCACCACAGTGTGGAAATTGTGGAAAGATGTGGCACACTATCGACACTTGCTACGAAATAGTTGGCTATCCGAAAAACAGGAAAACTAAAGGAAAGAAAGATGGAACGAGATACATGAAGAAGTCGCCACAACAATACAGAGTGGCGCACGTTGAGACCTCGATGAACCGCGAGGCAAACACGATGCAGAACCTCACCGTGGAGCAACTGGCCCAAATCAAAGATTTCCTAAATCATGATGGAGCTGGAGCATCGCCCAAACCTTCGGTTAACATGGCGTGTGAGTGTGCAATTATTTCACCTTGGATTTTATACACAGGGGCCACTGAACACATTTGTTGTGAGGAGTCGTTATTTGAGAGGTTGAACAAGAGATTCAACATTACGCCAGTGAAGGTGCCCAACGGGGAGTATGCAGATGTGGTAGGAATTGGAGACATAAAATTGCCAAGCGGGTTGAGACTACAGCGAGTTCTCTGTGTCCCTAGTTTCCAGTGTAACTTAATCTCGGCGAGCAGGCTTGCCAAAGATATGAATTGCAAGCTGATTTTTTATGCTAACCATTGTGTTGTACAGGACTTAGCATCCAAGAGCCAGATTGGAGTGGCTAAGCAACGAGGAGGGTTATATCACTTGGGGCCGGTCGAAGATGCTAAGTGTGCATTCCGTGTTACCATCGGCGGAGAGACATGGCATATGCGGCTGGGACACGCCTCAAGGTTGAAACTTCAAGGAGTTTGTGAAGTATCTGATGTAGTTTGCAATCCTTGTATACGAGCTAAGCAGACTATGCTACCTTTTCCTTCCAGTACAATAAAAACTAGTGGTTGTTTTGAGTTAATTCATTGTGACATTTGGGGTGGTTACAAGACTCCGTCTCTTTCTGGTGCTTATTATTTCCTCACTATAGTCGATGATTTCAGCAGAGGATTGTGGATTTACCTTATGAAGTTTAAATCAGAAGTAGGGAAAATACATTAAACTTTTTTGCAACATGGTGAAGACACAATTTAGAAAGGAGGTTAAACGGATTAGGACAGACAACAGTGGGGAGTTTCAATCAAACGAGATGATGAACTATTATATGGATAAGGGAATTATTCTGGAAACGTCATGTGTATACACACCACAACAGAGCGGAGTGGTAGAGCGACGACACATGTACATACTCGAGATTGCCAGAGCCTTGAGATTTCAGGCAAATCTACCAGTCGACTTTTGGGGAGAGTGCGTGTTGACAGCAGCCTACCTCATAAATCGGCTGCCCTTGAAGATCCTGCAAGGGAAGACACCATATGAAGTTTTATTCGGGAAGCCGCCGGAATATAGCCATCTCCGCGTGTTTGGATGCATGGTGTACAGCAAGAACACAGATAAGGTACACGACAAGCTAGCAGAGAGAAGTAGGGCTTGTATATTCATTGGATATCCTTTTGGGCATAAAGGATATAAAGTGTTGGGAAATTTGGCTAAGTTTCCCTTCCCCAGTAGCTAATTGTATAGATTATAGTTTTGGTGGATCAAAACCTAAGTTCTACCAGCGTCAGTTTGTCTCTAGAATAGCTCTAGTCTCAAATGTAAAGTCCTGTTTAGGTCTTTTGAGTTGTAAGTCGCAGCTGATCAAGACTCATGCTGGCTACTGTTCACCAGCATGAGATGTGCTTACCAGTTGAGAGAAGTCTCACCAGCAAGCGGCTGACAAAGACTCATGCTGACACTGTTCATCAGCATGAGTAGAGCTAACGACTGGCTACTGTTCACCAGTTGGGAAGGTTTTCATCAGCAGGCAGCTGGCAAACCTTACCAGCAGAATAGGTGTTCTCACTGACACTGTTCATCAGTGGTGAAGCCACCAGTCATGGGAGATTCCAAGAGTTAACATCCAGACATATTGGTAGACTTAGATTGTGCCAGCGCAAGTCACCAGCAGAGACTGCCAGCACAAGATCACCAGCATGATCTACCAGTCGGATGTTACCAGCAGAATTCAAGATTCGCTCTCCCAGAGTCTTAGAGACAAAAAGAAGATTCGTCTGAGGAATAAACTGACAAAGTATGACTTTAAGGGAGGATACCTTAAAGTCTATCAGTTCAAGACACCAGTTGCGATTCCTCGTACTGACGAAATAGTGCCGTTCTGACATAAAGAGATCTGTGTCAGATAAAGCAGACAAAAGCATGGCGCTTTCCGGAAATTCCTACCTGCCGCCGTCTGAAGGACATGCGAGGACAGAGACTTTTTCCGGATGTGTCCAAACGGCTAGAAGATTTGAATGAGATC
>JAPKLW010002023.1:15480-54201 GCA_026898455.1 Plectranthus barbatus
AGCTGAGTAACCAGCAGAGCGTAAGAAACGATTTAACACATTTTCCGTTGCCAAGTTATACCCTGATAATCCGGGACCAACATAAAGTTTTTGATCAAAGGAGTAAGAGGGTGTACGTCTCGCGGGATGTGAAGTTCGTGGAAAATATTTTTCCATATGCAGGCTATGAAGGCATGAGAAGTCTCCCAAACACACCGGCTCAACATGAAGATGCTGAGGTCATACATGATATTCGGCCATATGTTGAGGAAGTGATAAATGATGATCATGCAGATACTGCAGCGAATGGGAATGCGGTCGAGCCAAGGAACGTTAGAGACAGGCGCTTGCCAGCTCATCTACAAGATTATGAGGTGGATTTACCTGGCGTCCTGATGGATCATCACGAAGTCGATACGAATAATGAGGCCTCAACCGCACACCCCATCGCAAATTACGTGAGCTACAATAAATTTTTGGTTGCTCACAAGTGTTACCTAGCAGCCCTAGACGCAAAGGTGGAACCAACTTGTTTTGCTCAAGTAGCTAAAGTACCTGAGTGGAGGGAAGCCATGAAAAAAGAAATTGATGCGTTGGAGTCGAACAATACATGGGAGTTAGTCGACTTACCAGAAGGGAAGAAGGCAGTCGACTCGAAATGGGTGTACAAAATAAAGTATAAGCCAAATGGAGAGATAGAGTGATATAAGGCGCGGCTTGTGGCAAGGGGATTCACGCAAGTACCGGGAGTTGATTTTCATGAGACTTTCTCTCTGGTTGCCAAGCTGGTCACGATGTGATGCCTCCTTGACGTCGGGGTAAAGAAAGATTGGATAATTCACCAATTAGATGTGAACAATGCCTTCTTGCACGGAGATTTGTACGAGGATGTCTACATGAGGATTCCACAATGGTATGAGAAAGATGGAGATAGTCGAGTTTGCAAGCTGCGAAAGTCCTTATATGGGCTGCGACAGGCATCACAGAATTGGTATCACAAGTTCACTGGAACACTTCTAAACATTGGGTTCTGACAGTCCAACGCCGATCACTCTTTATTCATTCTCCAGAAGGATCGTACGTTTGTTGTTGCGCTCATTTATGTGGACGACGTGATTATAACTGGGAATGATGAAGAGAAAATCCAAGAAGTCAAGAGTGTACTGGATTATGAGTTTAGCATCAAAGACTTGGGACCTCTGAAATATTTCCTCGGCATAGAAGTTGCACGATCGAGCAAAGGCATGGTTTTAACTCAATGAAAATACTCACTGGACATCCTGCGGGATAGTGGAATGGAGGGTTGCCGACCAAGTTGTATAACGATGGAACAAAACATGAAGTTAGATGACGGTGACGACAACCCTTTGGTAGATGCACAAGCCTATCGACAATTGATTGGAAGGTTACTGTACCTCACGGTCACAAGACCAGACATACAGTATGTGACAAATGTCCTTAGCCAGTTCCTGTCTAAGCCACGGGAGGTTCATCGTGAAGCAGCATTGAGGGTTATACGCTATATCAAAGGCACGGCGGGACAAGGGATTTTCTTGCCTGCAGATGGAGACCTTGAGCTCACGGCCTTCTGTGATTTGGATTGGGAAGGATGCCCCATGACTCGTCGGTCCCGTAGCGGATATGTGGCTGAACTTGGAGGTGCGTCTGTGTCTTGGCGAACCAAGAAGCAAACAGTCATTTCCCGATCATCGGCAGAGGCAGAATATCGAGCCATGGCCAGTGCAGTCAGTGAAATTCTCTGGCTACGTTGGCTACTTGGCGATCTGGGTGTTCAGCAAGCAGGACCTACAAAGGTGTATTGCGACAACCAAGCCGCACGACACATAGCTCGAAACCTCATTTTTCACGAACGGACAAAGGACGTTGAGATGGACTGCTCTTCGTACGTGAGCAGGTTGAATCTGGAGAAATCGAACCATGCGAGATCGACACCACTGAGCAGGTAGCTGACATGTTCACCAAAGCCTCGGCTCAGATCAGCTACGACATTTTAGTTGCAAGTTGGGGGTTCTCGATCTTCACCTGCCAACTTGAGGGGGGGGGTGTTAAGATTTGGAGATGATATGGCTGAGTATTTCTCAACCGTGGAAGTTGCATGCATGCAAGATATTGTATAAGATTTATGTAGATTTGTGTAGCATTTTTTTCGCCGTTCTTCACCTAGAATATCTAGGGTATCAGGATCTTGTATTCTCGCCTATTTAAGCAGTGATATTCGACTGCTCTCATATACATAATGAAAATGGACCTTTGAGTTTTATCATAAATTCTTAATCAATTCTGATATAATTAATTAATCATTGGCTAATTAAAAAACTTCAAATTTTATGTCAACTTGAATATATTCTAAAATCAATCAATTTATTTTAATTTAAAGTGTAAGAATGCAATAAGCTTATTTAGTTTATGTATGTTTTAGATTATATAATAAATATATTTTTGTAATGAATTTTTAAGATTTAGAAATATGAAATATAATGAGAAAAAATGAAAATATAATAATAAAAGAAAATTTTATAATGATTAGTTTGGAAAATATGGGGTTGATTTGAGTGTGATAAAGAGAGTTTTTAATAAAAAAAAAATCTAGATGGTTATGTGACACATAGGTAACAATTTTTATTATTATTATATATATATATATATATATATATATATATACTATAACTAAAAACAAACATTAAAAAAAATAAAACTTAAAATCCTACACCCAAAACGTAAATGTAAAATAAAAATCGTAAAATCAAAATAAATACGATTAAAAAAATTCAAAATGTATGTCGGATTGTGGTATTGCTCTGCTGCTTGCTTGGTCCAGAAAGGGGAGTTCGAAATCAATAATGGAATAAAATTGGTGGTGGGGGACAACTACCAAAAATGTTTTTTGATTTTTTGTTTATTTTTTAATATTAATGCATTTTTTAAACCCACACACTCAAGTGTTTCAAGAAGCTCAATCTCATAGCCTCTTAGTCCCACCAACAGTTTTTAATTTTTATTATTAATTTATTTCAATTTTCAATTTTTTAGTTTTAATTTCATTTAAATTTTTTTTTGGTTTTTAATTATATAATTCAATAAATTTTAACAATGTTAGAGATGTATTTTATTTTTTTTTAATTGTAGTTTACCAATATTAATTGGAATATAATAACAGTTTTTTTATAACCCCTAATTATTCAAGAAAAAAAAAATGCAACCCTCCATTTATATCCTCTTTTGGGGATAGTCGAATCTGAAAGCGGAGAATTTTGAACTGTTTAAAAATCAAGATTTTATTCATAAGCCTTAATTTCTTCATCATAGCCCTCATATGTAATAAAAGTATAAGTATTTGTGATATTACTCCTTTTTATATGCCTCAGTCCATTCCTTTGTATTCATTGCACAGCTATATGCCTCATTCCATCCCTCTTACTCATAGTAAGAATGACAGGAATTTTCAATTTTCTTGGGATAATTATACTTAAAATTTATATCCTTAAATATATTTTAAATTATAATTATCGTTGATGGTGAAAATTATCTGCCCACCATCAGTGTAAGCCCGAATCACGCATCAACCCACTAATGATGGGCCTGCAGCCCAGACCCATCATTAATTAACTCAATATATGTATTCAATATTCATTTATTTTGTAAATTAAAGTGGGAGGTGAATGCATGCATGCTTTCCACAATTCTCTAATCTCTCAACTCAAAATAAAATAGACTAAAACAATTCTCCATTCTACAAGCTTTAACTTGAACACTATGTTTTTTGAGCAATAATAGTTGACACAAAAACAGTGTTCGATTGTTTTTCCCTTTCCTTTTTGATCCATTATTTCTGGCCTGCAGTTTCTTTTGGTTGTGCAATCGATTCATCATTTTGTCGCTATTTTTTTTCCTTATAGCGTGTAACTAATTGATGTGTAAGTAAACCGGTTTGATCATTTTCCAACCTGCTAGAAGAAAAAAAAAACAAAATCAATCTATTCACGATTAAATGCTTGCAGGCTGGCTTTAGTCACATATTGGGTAATTGGGTACCATACTGCTAATTATTTCATTTTAATGGAAAAAAAATGTATGTGAATAAACATCATCTTGGGTAGGTTTTTACTGTAAAAATAGCACGCGTTGTTGTCGAAGTTGAGGACTTGATATCATTATATCAACAATAATGTGGCATAAATACTATGGAATAAATTCAAAAACAATAAATAAATATGAAGAGTTCATATAAATTTAGTATGAAAACTATACGAGTTTGTAATGATGAATCTATGTATGTATAATAACTTTGAAAATTATATATATATATAGTATGCGTTAAATAATAAATAGCAACAATCAGTTTTCATATAGTTAAATGACTCTGATGAAAACAAACAAACATATATAAATGCTACTCCCTCCGTCCTTTGGTATTAGTCTCATTTGGAAAAAAATCTCCCCACACCAATAAAATATTAATTTCACTACACTTATAACTGTGCCAAAAGCAAATGAAACTAATGTCAAGGGACGGAGGGAGTATCGTATAAGGTATAATAAATAAACAATGAATTATTTTATTTATTAACTCTGAGTAAATGAGAATTTTCATCCTCCATATGATCACATTGCTTAAACACGATATGGATTAGGTAGGAGGCGAAGTGGATTTTTCTTGTGCATTATGAGTCCAGCCGAAATTTGGGTGTCGAGTTGAGTCGCCGGAGGTATTTCCCAGTCAAAAGAGTAGAGCAGATTCGCAACAGCCAGCTCCACATTAGCCACTCCCATAAACATTCCGGGGCAGATCCGCCGCCCCGACCCGAACGGAATTGTCCCGAAATCTTGGTCAACATCGCTGCCCATGAACCTCTCCGGTAAGAATTCTTCCGGCCTAACTTTCCAGTATTCGGGATCTCTTCCGATGGCCCACGCATTCACATAAACCGTTGTTTTGGGCTGAATTTGGTAGCCGTCTAAGACGCATGTTTGTCTTGGTATAAGCATTGGAAGTGGGGTGTATAAGCGGAGAGTCTCTTTTATGATCGCTTTCAGATAGGGGAGTTTGGGCAGATCATCTTCGGCTACTTTACCATTGTCGCCGGCCACGTTTCTGATTTCTGCTTGCGCTTTTTTCATCTTGTCCGGCGCCTTCATCAATGCAGTCATGCTCCATACTATCGACGCCGCGCTCGAGTCCGTTCCACCCACGAATAAGTCCTACAAATATATATATATAAATATATGAAATCAAGATAAAAAAAATACTAATTAATTGAAGAGGTGAAAAAAGAAAAGAAATTCACCATTAATAATGCCTTGACACGATCCCAATTAGGTTGAGTGGAGTTGAGTTCGAGCTTGATCTGCAACTGAAGAATATCCTCCTCCACAGTTACCCCTCCTTGGCGATGCAGATGGTCGTCGATAAGCTCCTGGTAGAACGAGTCCAGCTTCTCGAAAGCGCAATCTAGCCGTTTGCTCAATCCCGACATCTTATCCACCCAGCTCAACGCCGGAAAATAATCCGACACGAAGAATGCAGTCATCAGCTGCCGGAGTTCCCTCAGCAGCTCTTCAAACCTCCGCTGCTCGGACCCTTGCTCCTCATATCTCCGATCAAACCCAATCCTGCACATAAGAGTGGTCGTCAGCCCCATCGCCGCCTCGCTCAAGTCGACGATTTGTGGCGGAGAAGCGCAGCAGCGAGCAATGTTCGCCACCATTCGCGAAACCTCATCTTCCCGAACTGGCCGAAAAGAGTGCACTTTCGTGGGGCTGAGGAGATGAGTGGCTGCGATTCTTCTCACCTCTCGCCAGTGCGCGTTGTACGGAGAGAAAGCCATGTCTGAGGCGTTGTACGACAGCTTCTGCTGGGCGAGGAGCTTCGGCCTGCTGCAGAAGACCAAATCTTGATCTTTGAGCACCTCTTGTGCCAGTTTTGCAGAAGAAATCACGATTACGGGCTTGGGGCCTAGTGTTAAGTGCAAGAGGGGGCCATGAATCTTGGAGAGTTGGGATAGGTAGATGTGTGGAATAGGTGCTCCGGCTAACTGGTGGAGGTTTCCGATGACCGGGAGGCCATGTGGGCCGGGAGTTTTTGTTGGTGTGTTCTTGTTTTTGAGAAGGTAGATGAAGATTATAGGCAGAGCTATTACGAATGCAAGTAGCATTGTGCAACGATTTCTGTCTCATCGTTGCACTTGGACTTGGATATATAGAGGACTCAAACTCAAATAGGTGGACCTTTTTTTTAAGAGAGGGAAACCCGACTCTAGACATAAATTAATGACTGAAAATTGGCAACAGTTGGGTTTTTGTTTTTGTTCTTTTTAACAGAGGTTCAAATCTTCTATCCATATTGGTGCTGCATTGTCTCAATTACTAATTTTAAATTATATTTTTACGAAAATAAAAATTAAGTATAATACAATATAGTTTAATTGATTTATAAGAATAAAAATCAAAATTTTATAAGAATACAAATTATAGTTAAAAATTAAAAAATAATTACTAAAAAATATTATATACCCTAATGGTTGGATGAACCCTATAGTTCAACTTATAAAATTAATTCAAATTATAATAAATTAAAATTATAAAAAAATATTAAATAAAAATTAATAATTCTAATAGTGAAATAGAGAGTAGAACACAAAAAGTGAGACAGAACATTGCCGACAGAGGATATCACGCCGTGGGAACCCGACTCTAGACATAATTAATAGGGATAATAGGGAAATATATCCTCATCTTTCACAAAATAGGGAAATATATCCCAAAGTTATTCTGTTAGGGAATTTTATCCTCGTTTGATGACACATATGTTAAGTGCCACATGGTGCTAATGTGGCGTTGATTCATAGCCATGTGGCGCCACATCAATGACATGTGGCGATGACATGTCATATTATTTTTAAAAAAAATTAAATTATATTCTAATTTGGTTTTAAATGTATTTTTATTTTTTTATTTTAATCTTTTTAATAATATTTTATTTTTTAATTAAAATATTTATGTTTAAATTATTATTACATATATCTATTTTTTTTCATTATATTGTTATTTAAAAATAAAAAAACTAATTGAAAATATATATACATATATATTTATTTTATTATTATGGGTTTGAACATATAGCAGGTGTTATATACATTGACTTTTTTTTTTTAATTTAGACCAAAAATTAATAACAATTAATGTATATTTCAAGCATTAAATCACAAAATTAATTATATGTTTCATGAATCTCAATCCTACTTTGTAACGTTTTGATTTGTTCAAACAATTATAAAAAAAAATTATTTATAAACAATATTTAATATATATTAAAATTTTGTTAAAAATAAAAATGTCACATTATCATCACATGATTCTAATATGGCACCATGTTTTTATTCCTTAATAATATTTTAATGAAAAAAATAAGTAAATAATAATTTAAATATAAATATTTTAATTAAAAAATAAAATTTTTTACTAAAAAGACTAAAATATAAAAAAATACATTAAAAACTAAATTTGAATATATTTTAATTTTTTTTTAAAAAAATATTATGACACGTCATTGCCACATATTGCTGATGTGGAGCCATGTGGCAATGAATCAACGCTATGTGACATTTAACAGATGAGTCATCAAAGGAGGATAAAATTCCCTAACATAATCAAAGTTGGGGATATAATTTCCTAACCGAAAAATTTTGGGATATATTTCCCTATTTTGTGAAAGATGGAGATATATTTTCCTATTATCCCTAATTAATAACTGCAAGTTAGTTGTCATCTTTTAATTAGTTATCAATTTGAAACAAGGCGTGTGTGTTTTTCATTTTCTCTCATTCTATTATGCATAATGCATTAATGGTAATTGACTAATTTAAGTATTTAGTATCTATTAGCATTAAATAATCACGGAGTGTGATATTCTCAATTTAAATTGTGCGTGTGTTTTTCATTTTTTTTATAAATTTTATATAAAGTCATTGCCTCACCCAAAGTTGTTAAAAAAGGCTCTCCGTTACCTCCATCAAATATTCTGCTTCTTTTTTTTTTTTTTTTTTTTTTTTTCGTGGAGTGATTCATTGAGAAATAATATCAAAGTAAACATAGTCCGAATATTTGATCATTTTTTTAACTTTTGAATTAATAGCTTCAATCACTTTGCTCATGAACTGATAAGTTTTATTTTCTCTGTCCAAACCGATAGAAATTCTATCTAACGATGATCACTTCTAGTTTTTGTAATTAAATGTGAATCGGTTAATTTGTTTATGACTTAGTATTTAATTTTAATTTCGTGGAACTGCTTATTAATAAAATACAAAATAGAAATTATCTAAACTCTTTTCACTTTCCAGACATTAAATTGTTGCTTTGCGACTGTATTCGAGCTTATACTTATTTTTGGTCAATACCAACAATTTTTGGGCTTAACGTTTAAGATTTTCATATTTCCTAAGAAAAAAACCTTTTCTATTTATAAGATCATAGTTCATAAGTGTGTTGATGCTGAAAAATGAAAAATTAGTGCTGAAGGGAAATTATAGATGATTATTTGGGTGTGTATAATTGCATTGAATGTGGTACTTTAATATAATTTGAATAGTATATATTGTTGATTTCTCCTCTCTTCATCGAGAGGGTTTATTTATAAAAAATAAAAAAAATTCGTGTTCAATGCAAGGAGAGACAATTATTCGTGAAGGGCTTTTTTTTTTTATATAAAAAAAATAAAAAAAGTCACTTTCTTCAAATCACCTTTTCAAATTAATAGTATCCTTCAATGGAGCTGGAGATATTGATTTGTCCAAGAGCATGCCTTCAAATCCAATCAACACAGGCACAGCTCCTCAAAATCGTATAACTCATCCAAATGATTTTGACAGCTCCCATCCTTACAGACTCGTTGGCTGGGTTTGAACCATTTGGGCCGGATTGCAGCATTGGGCCAACAAATGGACTAATAATATTTTGGCACAACAAAGTGAACTTATAATCTAATACTCATGATAATCAATGTATATAAGTGGTAATGAGATGTATATTTTATTGATGAGCATGAAAAATTTATTATTTTAAGAAAGTGAACTAATATTGTGGGACAAATGAAAAAAAAGTTCAACGATTTACTCGGGACGGAGGGAGTATGCCGTTTCGAAAATGATATTTCTTTTTTCTTGAAGCATCAGAACAAATGGGTATGTAATATCCCCATTCACAGGCTCATGATAATACCCCGGGAAGGAATTGGAGTTCTTATTCACAGCCCTGGATTTTAATATTGTTATTACACCCCTGCAATTTTTATTTATTTCTTTTCCATTAAGATAAAAACTCTGCCTACTAGCTTAATTACCTAAACATGATATATATATTGCTTAGGCAGGAGGCAGAGTGGATTTTTCTTATGCATTATGAGTCCAGGCGATATTTGGGTGTCGAGTTGAATCCCCGGAGGCAGTTCCCAATCAAAAGAGTAGAGCAGATTCGCAACAGCAAGCTCCACATTAGCCAGCCCCATAAACATTCCGGGGCAGATCCTCCGCCCCGACCCGAACGGAATTGCCCCGAAATCTTGCCCTTTCACGTCGACATCGCTGCCCTTGAACCTCTCCGGCCAGAACTCCTCCGGTTTGACTTTCCAGTACTCGGGGTCTCTTGCGATCTCCCACACGTTCACATAAACCGTTGTTTTCGGCTGAATCTCGTAGCCGTCTACCACGCATAATTCCGTGGTTTCTCTGGGTGCAAGCATTGGAACAGGGGTGTACAACCGGAGAGTCTCGTTTATGATCGCTTTCAGATAGGGGAGTTTCCGCAGATCATCTTCGTCTACTTTACCCTTGTTCCCGGCCACATTTCTGATTTCTGCCTGCACTTTTTTCATTATTTCCGGCGACTTCATCAGTGCGGTCATGTTCCAGACTATCGTAGCCGCGCTTGAGTCCGTTCCACCCAGGAATAAGTTCTACATTTATTTTAATTAATTAATATATATGAATCGGGAATTAAAAAATATATATATGAGTGGAAAATGAAAATCACCATTAATAAGGCCTTGACCCGATCCCAATTGGGTTGAGTGGAGTTGAGTTCGAGCTTGATCTGCAAATGAAGGATATCTTCTTCCTCCACAGTTTCCCCTCCTTGGCGATGGAGATGGTCGTCGATAAGCTCCTGGTAGAAGGAGTCCAGTTTCTCGAAAGCGCAATCTAGCCGTTTGCTCATTCCCGACAGCTTGTCCACCCAGCTCAACGCAGGAAAATAATCCGACACAAAGAATGCCGTTGTCAGTTGCCGAAGCTCTCTCAGCAGCTCTGCAAACCTCCTCTGTTCGGACCCTTGCTCCTCGTATCTCCGCCCAAACCCAATCCTGCATATCAGTGTAGTCGTCAGCCCCATTGCCGCCTCGCTCAAGTTTACAATTTGCGGCGGAGAAGACGAAGAACCGCAGCAGCGGGCGATCTTCGCCACCATTCGAGACACCTCATCTTCCCGAACGGCCCGAAAAGAGTGCACTTTCGTGGGGCTGAGGAGATGAGCGGCTGCGATTCTTCTCACCTCTCGCCAGTGCGCGCTGTACGGAGAGAAAACCATGTCTGAGGCGTTGTACGACAGCTTCTGCTGTGCGAGGAGCTTCGGCCTGCTGCAGAAGACCAAATCTTGATTTTTGAGCACTTCTTTTGCCAGTTTTGCGGAAGAGATCACGATTACGGGGTTGGGGCCTAGTGTTAAGCGCATGAGGGGGCCATGAATCTTGGAGAGGTGGGATAGGTAGATGTGTGGAATAGGTGCTGCGGCTAACTGGTGGAGGTTTCCGATCAAAGGCAGGCCTTTTGGGCCTGGCGGAAGTATGTTTTTTGCTGAATTTTTCTTGTTTTTGTGAAGGTAGATGAAGATTATGGGCAGAACAATCAATAATACAAGTATCATTTTGCAACTGTTGTTTTACATTAAGTTATGGTTGAAACTTGCTTGTATATATACATAAATATAGGAATGAAATATTAATGACAGTTTTCTTGTTTTAGCTTCCTCTATCCCAATTATTTAATTCATGTTACTTTTTTTTTTTTGTCTGGTCTAAATTTTTTGAAATAAGTACATTGTGAACCAATGAGGCAATGACACATAAGCGAAAGGCATTTGTTTGTTGAATTGAGATCCTTGTTTAAGTAAAATATAGAACAGCAAATGACTGAATGCATTGGCTAATGCGGTTGTGGGCCTCAAATTCAATACTATTAAGGGACACATTAAAACTCAAATTGTTATCAAATTCGTTTCCTAGATTTTGTATCACACATTATACACGTTTCGTTTTATTAGTCACACATGAATGAGAATTATTTAACATGTAGTACAATAGAAATAATATATGCACAAATACGCGTACATAAACATAAACATAAAAATAAAAGATATTGGATGCCGCCTCAATGAGTTATCCATAAAATATAAATTTGATTCTAAAATTAGTAATTGCTATTTGCCAATATCAAACAATATAAAACCGTCTAATACTGCAATTCAACTTACATAATTATATGAGGAGAAAAGTCATTTATATCTATTGTACAATGTCTCGGAACTGGGATACAACTCAAAACCAATATTTTAAATATATATAAGGTAAAAGTTTATGCCAGATGATATTTTTTTTAGATGATGAAATATGTATAAAATATATAATTTAATAAATAATGTTTTTTAGCATAGTAAATAATGTATTACTAAATATACACTATTTGTTATGTTAAAATACATAATTTATATATAGAGAATCTCATAAATGTCCCACAAAATAAATGTAAACCTAAATATAAATGTCTCATACTTGATAATATATTACTTTTCCAACGCATCTTACTATTAGTGTGATATTATACATAATTTCTTTAAATAACTTTACTAGAATATGATTTTCTCTCCAAACGTTATTTTAATTTTTCCCTATTATATCGGTAAATGAAGAACTCACGGGTGATTCCTAATAAAAAAATTAATTGTAGGAGAATTGGAGATATATTATTATATAATATTATGATTTTATCCTTTTACCCCAATTTAAGATGGATTATATTAAAGTAAAAAAAAAATCAACGCAGCTCCTTACTAAAAATATATAAAAAAAATTCTCAACACAACCCCTTTATTTAAAATAAATAAGTTTATTATTTATTATTACAATTTATCCTCGTAACCCTAATTTATTATTTTTATTAGAAAAAATGCAACTCCAAAAAAATATTTATCTTTCTTTTTCTAGTATCTGGTCATTTCAATATCTAGTTTCTCCTTTCAGCAGAAACGAGAAATACTGTATGTTTAGAAATTTTAATTGTTCGTTTATTTTACTTGAAAAAGAGATTATTAATTTATTAGATACTCCATAAGAGTTAGCAAGTAGTCAACTATAGAATTCACCATTTAAAGTTCATTTCAATGCTTAATTTATGTGGCCGAAGGAAAAAAAAAAACACTAAAAAGCTTCTTTCATTTTGCATTTTTCTCCATTATATAATAGCAAATTCATACTAATATCTATATATATATATACTAAAGCAAAATAGTGGCCAAAAAATTATTCCCGCCAAAATTTTCAATCATTTTTATTTTATTTTAATATTTATTTATTCTATTATATTATAGATGTACAATAAATAATAATAAAAATATAATAAAAATTAATTTATATCCTTTCTTTAAAATATTATATAATTTATTATATTTACTATTTATTAAAATAATATCTTACATGGGATAATATTTAACTCAAATCCCATAAACTATGTGTCTAATATATTTTTTAAAGTAAATTTATCTATATAGTTTGACGTATAATATAAAAAATAATTTATATTAAATGTAGTATTGATGAATAAATATTAAATATATTTCAAAAAATCGCTAAAAATTTTAATATACATAACTTTGTTAGTATATATTAATATCATAAAATAAGATATCACATATTTAATTCGCGCATAGCACTCATATCACACCAACTTTTTTAAAATTTTGCTTTACTTTATATGTTTTTATATCATAACATATACATATATTTTAATAAACAATAATGAAAATGTCAACAAAATTATATATGTATTTTTCTAAAAAAATTATATTTTCACTATTTCATATTATTTTACATTTTAAAACAATACAAGAATAATGCTAAAAAAATAATACAAATATTATTTTGGATAGGTTAGTTTTGTAAAGCAAACTCTTATTTTTATAAGTTGTGTTTTATCTATTTGCTTTGCTTTTTATCGAATTTATATATATAGTTGGATGTATAATATAAAAAAATTTATATTATAACTATATATATATATATATATATATATATATATATATATATATATATATTTGTGTGTGTTTTTATAACCTTATACTTATATTTTAATTAAAGTAAGTTATTAAATATGTAATCCATGCAACACAAGGTTATAAATCTAAAAATAAATAATAATAAAAATATAAATTAATTTTTATTTTGTTTTATTTATTATTTATTATAATCGAGATATACAATAAATAATAATATAATAAAATTATATTTGTCGTTTTCTAAAAAGAATTAATAAAAATGTTAAAATTTTATTATTTATATCTTAATATTATAAAATAAGATATTATATATCTAAATCGTGCATCGCGCGGGTGCAAATCTAGTTAATATCCTAACAATCCAACAAAATGATGTTAATAGGTATAGTTTATTATGTATAGTCCATTAGATTAATTCTTATTTTTCTGGCCCAATCCAATAGTGTGGCCTACCCATTCTTTGTTTGTAATATTATTATTATTAACTCTGTACTCCATTCTTCACATACTTGAATCAATGAAATCGTTCTCCCAAATTCATTTGGTACCAGAGCTCTAGGGTTCATTCCTTCACCATCGTTTGTTCTTTTCCATGTCAGTGCTCCCTCCACATTATAAGCAGAGGTATAGAGAAATTTTTTATTGTGTTTAGAATTACTCAACATTTTTTTTAAAACATTAACTAGCTAGATAGTGTAATGTAACAATGTTTAGATGAAGGAGTTGGGATTAATCCCTGATAGAATATTAGATTTGATTTAACCTAGATATGCATGTATCTAGGGTTTCCTATGTATCTAGGGTTTCTTCCAGTTTTTATATCTTTAGATAGATTCATATCTTGTATTCATCTCTATTTATATGCATCAATAAACTATTTCATTTGTGTGGAAAAACCCTATCATGGAATCAACCATATAATTCGATCCTTCTCTCCCCCTCCTCACGTCTGCCCCCTGCGCACGCCTCCCTCTCTGCGTGATGGCACCTGACGAGCAATTGCCGTTATCCACTCTTGTTCATATGGTAACAATCAAGCTCTCTTCATCGAATTTTTTACTATGGCGCTCGCAACTTGTGCCCCTACTGACGTGCCAAGACTTGCTGAAATACGTCGACGGTTCCCTTCCACCACCACCCGCTGCCCTCGCTTCCTCAGCCGGTGTTCCAACTCAAAATCCCGCATACGCAGTGTGGGTTGTTCAAGATCAGCGCCTTCTCAGTTTACTTCTCTCTACTCTCACTGAAGAGGCTATGGCGGAAGTACTCGGTTGCAGCACAGCCCGCGCTGTCTGGACCGCCCTTGACACGACGTTCAGCAACAAATCCAAGGCCCGTGAGTTGCGGTTGAAAGATGATCTACAACTCATCAAGCGAGGATCGCGCACCGTTACTGAATACGGACGCGAATTCAAGGCTCTCTGTGATCAGTTAGCCGCAATGGGACGTCTCGTTGACGACACGAACAAGGCACACAGGTTCCTTCGTGGCCTCGGTCCCTCCTTCTCTTCTTTTTCAGTTGCTCAAATGGCTTTAACATCTTTGCCTTCGTTTCGTGATCTGCTCTCCAAAGCCGAGAGTTTTTCATTATTTCAGGATTCTATAGAAGGTTCTCCATCAGCCGTGGCTTTTTATGGTCAGCAGCAACCTGCTTCATCTCGTGGCAACGGAAATAATAGCAGCAACAATAATCGCGACAATAATAACAACAACAACAATCGCCGTCGCCGTGGCAATAACAACAAAAATTCCTCTCAAAAGCGTACGCCCAGGTGCCAGATCTGTCGTCAAGACGGCCACTACGCTGATGCTTGTCCCGATCGCTATTCGGAATCCTCCACTGCCAATCTTGCTGAGGCCCTCTCTACAAGTTGTTCCATTTCTTCTGCCCAGCCTTCGGATTGGTATCTCGACACGGGCGCTTCCGCCCATATGACTCCAGATGCGGCATCTCTTGATACATCTCAGCCATATGCCGGCTCTGATCGTGTAATCGTCGGTAATGGAGCTCATCTTGCTATCTCTCATACTGGGACTTCTCGTACTTCAAATTCTTTTAATCTATTGGATGTTCTTGTGGTACCTTCGCTCACCAAAAATTTACTATCTGTTAGTAAGCTTACTTCGGATTATCCAGTCGATATTGTATTTTCTGATCGTGCTTTTACTATTCAGAGTCGCCAAACTAAGGGCATCCTCGCAAAAGGGCGACGTAGTGGTGGGTTGTATATTCTCGACTCCGTCCATCCGGCTTTTGTTTCTCAGTTATCAAGAAATAATTTACGTGCTTCTTTCGAGCTATGGCATAGTAGATTAGGTCATATTTCTTTTGATTCAGTTTCGTAGCTTCGTAAACAGGGCTTAATTTCTGTTACTTCTTGTTTACCAAAGCCAGTAATTTGTAATTCTTGTCAAGCTGCAAAGAGTTCTCGTTTGCCTTTTTCGTTAAATGAAAAGCGCTCATCGCATGTTTTAGATTTAATTCATTGCGACTTATGGGGTCCTGCTCCTATCACTTCTCATGGTTCATTCCGTTACTATGTGATATTCGTTGATGATTTTAGTCGATTTACTTGGCTTTATCCGTTGGTGCGCAAGTCGGATTTTTTATCTATCTTGCAGACTTTCACAAAAATGGTTGAAAATCAATTCTCTCGGACTATCAAGATATTTCAAAGTGACGGCGGCACTGAGTTTACATGCAATGCCGTCCAACAATTTTTTCAGAATAAAGGAACTCTTCATCGCCGTTCCTGCACATATACACCCTCACAGAATGGGCGGCCAAACGCAAACATCGGCAAATCACAGAGACTGGATTAACGATGCTCTTCCAATCTCATCTTCCCATGAATATATGGGTCGAAGCATTTTCTACGGCGACGTATATCCTCAACCGCATCCCATCTTCTACACTTGGTGGTTCATCTCCGTTTCAGCTCCTATTTGGACCGCATCCGGATTACGGGAACTTTCATCCATTTGGCTGCCGTGTTTATCCCTGTCTCCGTGATTATGCCGCCAACAAATTTTCGCCGCGGAGCGTCCCTTGTGTCTTCATCGGGTTTTCATCTAATCACAAAGGGTTTCTATGCCTTGATCAGTCCACCGGGCGCATATATATTACACGCCATGCAAGATTCGACGAGCTCAACTTCCCCATGACGAGCTCCACTCGTGCTGCTCCTCCGTCGGCACTGGATATTTCTGTTTTTCTTGAGCCATCGGCCAACGTCTCTTCAGCCACGACTTCGCCGTCATCGACCCCGACACCAGCACCGATTATCAATGAATCCCCTAGCCCATGCTCTATCTGCATGGATTCTTCTTCGACTGCTACACCTTCACTTCAACCACCGCAAGATCCTACGCCTGCTCCTCCGCCCACGCCCGACCCAGCTCCTGCACCGCCATCGCCAGCTGCTCCATCCGGGCATCACATGGTTACTCGAGCACGCGCAGGGATATTCAAACCCCGTCATTTGGCGTACTATGCCTCCACTGCGCTTCATCACACACTTCTCTCGGCCTCTGAACCAAAAGGTTTCAAATCGGCCGCTAAAAATCCACTCTGGCTCGCGGCAATGTCGGAGGAAATGTCCGCCCTTCACAACAATGATACTTGGGATTTGGTTCCGCCGCCACCAGACACTAATGTCGTCGGCTCCAAATGGGTCTTCCGGACCAAATTTAAATCTGATGGTAGCATTGAGCGACATAAGGCTCGTCTCGTCGCTCAAGGATTTTCTCAAATTCCGGGTCTCGACTTCTTGCATACTTTCAGCCCGATGGTCAAGGCCTTTACCATCCGCATTATTCTCTCAATTGCAGTTGCCAGTTCTTGGTCTCTCCATCAGCTCGACGTGAAGAACGCCTTTCTGAATGGTGTTCTCACCTCTCCTGTTTATATGCAGCAGCCTCCAGGGTTCGTTGATTCTCGCTTTCCGAATCATGTATGTCGCCTTAAGAAAGCTCTATACGGCCTCCGGCAAGCACCTCGTGCTTGGTTTCAACGCCTCAGCGCCTTCCTTCTTGCCTCTGGTTTTATCTGCTGCAAATCGGACACTTCCTTGTTTGTTTATATTTCTGACCCAACTCGTATCTATTTACTTGTCTATGTCGATGATATTATTCTCACAGGAAACAGTCCGTCCCACATCAAGGCTTTTATCTCTAAGATTCACTCTGAATTCGCTATTAAAGACTTGGGCAAGCTCAACTATTTTCTCGGTCTGGAGGTTACATACGTGGATGACGGTTTGCTTCTTTCTCAAACTAAATACGCTCGCGATATACTTGCTCGCACAGATATGCTGGACGCACGGCCTGTTGCTACTCCACTAGCTGCCGGTCAGACTCTAACACAAACAGGTGATACGATGGATGATGCTACCAATTATCGCTCGATCGTCGGTGCTCTTCAATATCTTACTATCACCCGTCCGGATCTCTCCTTCGCCGTCAACCTCGCAAGCCAGTTCTTGAAGTCTCCTACTTCGGATCATTACCAAGCTGTCAAAAGGATTCTTCGTTACATTAAAGGGACACTCTCTCACGGTCTTAAATTCGCTCGCCAATCATCCTATGATTTAGTTGCTTACTCGGACGCCGACTGGGCCCGATGCACGGACACTCGCCGCTCCACTTATGGCTATGCTATTTATTTGGCTGGAAATTTAGTCTCATGGAGTGCCAAGAAGCAGCCCACCGTTGCTCGCTCTAGCTGTGAATCAGAATATCGTGCGCTCGCAAATACAGCCGCCAAAATTGTTTGGCTAACTTCTCTGTTACGAGAACTTCGCCTTCCACTTGTACGGCCCCCGCACGTTTTCTGTGATAACAAGAGCGCCATTTTCCTCACTCAGAATCCTATTGCACACAAGCGAGCTAAACACATAGATATTGACTATCACTTTGTACGCGAACTCGTCGAACGAAAGTGCTTAGTCACGGAATTTGTCCCTACAGATCGACAGCTAGCAGATGTCTTCACCAAGGCACTTCCACGTCCACTATTTGAATTCTTCCGCAGCAAGCTCAGGATCGTCGACACCACGACCCTTTCGCTTTAGGCGGGATGATAGAATATTAGATTTGATTTAACCTAGATATGCATGTATCTAGGGTTTCCTATGTATCTAGGGTTTCTTCCAGTTTTTATATCTTTAGATAGATTCATATCTTGTATTCATCTCTATTTATATGCATCAATAAACTATTTCATTTGTGTGGAAAAACCCTATCAATCCCAACTCAAAATAGAAGTGCATTTTCTTGAAAACATTATATTGGATGAGTTAGATATGCCCAGCATCGGAGATAAATATTGTCCTCCAGTTTCTTCACATTTATTGAATTGTTTTTTGATAACTTTTGAACCCTAAACATGATATATATATGGCTTAGGCAGGAGGCAGAGTGGATTTTTCTTGTGCATTATGAGTCCAGGCGAGATTTGGGTGTCGAGTTGAGTCCCCGGAGGTATTTCCCAGTCAAAAGAGTAGAGCAGATTCGCAACAGCCAGCTCCACATTAGCCAGCCCCATAAACATTCCGGGGCAGATCCTCCGCCCCGACCCGAACGGAATCGCCCCGAAATCTTGCCCTTTGATGTCAATATCGCTGCCCATGAACCTCTCCGGCCAGAATTCCTCCGGGTTAACTTTCCAGTAGTCGGGGTCTCTTGAGATCGCCCAGACGTTGACATAAACCGTTGTTTTGGGCTGGATTTGGTAGCCGTTTAACACGCATGTCTCGGTGGTTTCTCTTGGTACAAGCATTGGAACTGGGGTGTACAACCGGAAAGCTTCGTTTATGATGGCTTTCAGATAGGGGAATTTGAGGATATCGTCTTCGTCTACTTTACCCTTGTCGCCGGCCATACTTCTGATTTCTGCTTGCACTTTTTTCATCATTTCCGGCGCCTTCATCAATGCAGTCATGCTCCATACTATTGACGCCACGCTTGAGTCCGTTCCACCCAGAAATAAATTCTAGCGTATTATAATTAATTAAAAACATGAGTTAATTCAAGAGAGATAGGGAAAAGATATATACATATATATGTATGAACTAAAAAAGTGAAAATCACCATTAATAAGGCCTTGACCCGATTCCAATTGGGTTGAGTGGAGTTGAGTTCGAGCTTGATCTGCAAATGAAGGATATCTTCTTCCTCTACAGTTTCCCCTCCTAATTGGCGATGGAGATGGTCGTCGATAAGCTCCTGGTAGAAGGAGTCCAGCTTCTCAAAAGCGCAATCTAGCCGTTTGATCATTCCCGACAGCTTGTCTACCCAGCTCAACGCAGGAAAATAATCCGACACAAAGAAAGCTGTCGTCAGATGCCGGAGTTCACTCAGCAGCTCTTCAAACCTCCGCTGCTCGGACCCTTGCTCCTCATATCTCCGACCAAACCCAATCCTGCATATCAGAGTGGTCGTCAGCCCCATCGCCGCCTCGCTCAAGTTGACTACTTGCGGCGGAGAAGAAGAAGAAGAAGAAGCGCAGCAGCGCGCGATCTTGGCCACCATTCGCGACACCTCATCTTCCCGAACCGCCCGAAAAGACTGAACTTTCGTTGGGCTAAGCAGATGAGCGGCTGTGATTTTTCTCACCTCTCTCCAGTGCGCGTTGTACGGAGAGAAAGCCATGTCTGAGGCGTTGTAGGACAGCTTCTGCTGTGCGCGGAGCTTGGGCCTGCTGCAGAAGGCCAAATCTTGATTTTTGAGCACTTCTTTTGCCAGTTGTGCCGAAGAGATCACAATGACAGGCTTGGAGCCTAGGTTCAAGCGCATGAGGGGGCCATGAATCTTGGAGAGTTGGGATAGGTAGATGTGTGGAATAGGTGCTCCGGCTAGCTGGTGGAGGTTTCCGATCACCGGGAGGCCTTTTGGGCCCGGTGGAAGATTGGCTTTTGCTGAATTTTTGTTGTTTTTGTGAATGTAGATGAAGATTATGGGAAGAACTATCAAGAATAGAAGTATCATTGTGCAATTATTGTTGTGGATTTGGATTGAAATATCCATATGATTATATATAGGATTGAAACTGTGAATGTAGGTTTTTTTAACCCATAAACAAGATCCAATTCTCCGTTTTCACAGTAAATAAATTATTGTTAGTTATTGCTATGAAAGGGACAAAATCATTTTCTCATGTATTCAAATTCAAATAGCTAGCTGAGTTTCAAATTGGTAGATTTTGTGTCACATTCACGCTGTATGCACCTTTGTTTTCGTTGTGATAAATTAATGTTTTTTCAATAACTTAGCTAGATATGATTTGGGATTTCGTTATACTTGACGTTGATGTTGATGATAAATTAGATAGATCATTATTTTGTGATTGCATTCAACATCTCCCTTAATCAAACAAATTGGTCACAGCAATAAGTGATGTTTTAATGCACGACATCAGTTTGTAATAATTATCGGGAGATTGATTGGTGGCCGTTCATAGAGCTAGCAAATTATGATGACTTCGGTCCAACTATCATTAACTATATAGTTCTCTTTCTAATTAGAAAGATATCTCAATAAAAAAATATTTTATATCATTAAATATTTTTTGATAAATTGTTTCGCTCTTCAATTAACTACCACCCATCAAATAAGTTATGTATGTGCCACAGAAGAATAATGGAATAGCTAGGGAATTATAATTTTTTTTTTCATAAACGCCGAATATAAATGCTGTAATATTGATTCAGTATCCTTTTCCAAGAAAAAAAATATAATATATGTTGAATGTTTTTTTAAAATAATAATAATAATAATAATCTATTTTAATTAATGCATTCCAGTACTAATTAAAAACTCTGATAATATGCTCAATTAAGAATTCCCAATTGCATTTATATTTTCTTTCTCGTGTCGTAGATATAATTCATACTAGTATTGCACCCCACGCGATGCGTGGGAATTTTAATTATATATATTAAAATAATATTTTATTTATAGGTAAGTAATATGAATTTCTAAAATATGTAATTGTAAATTTGAATGAAATATACATACTATAAATAATTCTCTCAACTTTATTGACATATACGTGATATTATATTGACATCCATTTGGTTAGACAATTCTCTCAACTATATTTACATTAAAACGAATGAAAAAATGTTGTTGGCAAATTCTCAGATGAGACGGTCTCATCATTTTTATTGTGAAACGAATTTAATGAAATGATGTGTTTTTTTATTGCAAAAGATGTCTCAGAATTTTTATTGTGAGACAAATTTAATGAAATGATGTGTTTCTTTATTGCAAATGATGTATTTCTTTGTTGCAAATAATGTAATTTTTAAAAATGAAATAATGTATTTAACTTATTGAAATGATGTATTAAGGTCCGTCTCATAATAAAAAAAAATGGTGAGACCGTCTCTCAGGAGACCAACTCAATTTTGTTTAGTTATTGATTCTCATACTATATATCTCTTTGCAACTAATTAAGATATTGTATGATATATAATCTAGGGGCTAGCAATGATTTTTCATAATCATAATAATTTTACAATACACTAATTTCCATTGTTATTTGATATATTGCAATTAAATAATTCGAACTCAAACTTTAAATACTTCAATTTCGCTTTTGGGTTTGAACTAATTCAACTTTTATCGATTGATTTGTTTTAATTCAGTTATCTTCTTCTCATATAAATTATTACTTATTTGATGCATTTTAATTATATTTTATATAATTTAATTGACATTAAATATATAGAATACATCATATATATTATTCATATATTAAAAAATGTTGAAAATGGTAGCACTTTAGTTCGTGGAAAAGCTAAAATTATAAATTATTTATTATCCTCGTTCAAAAATTTCATGTGTTTTTAAAAGTTATCATATTTGTGATTCAAAAAAAATATGTATATTTAATAATACAATAGGAATTATTTTGAAAACTTGATAATTGAATTAAAGTGAACAGTGTAATTATTCAATATTCAATTCAATCTTTTCTTTTATTTGGTTAATAATACAATTATAATTGATATCACTCTATTTAATAATTTAAATCGATATTATTATAAAAAAATATACATAAATTCAATAATTAATCATTTTAAACCATTAACTTAATTATAGTTATATGTTCCATAATATGACAACATTGTTTTGAATAATAATAAATTGGAATTCAATAATTTCGTTTTTATCATTTACACAGTATACCACTTATCGAGAACCAAACAAACAATGGTTTTTTTAATTACATTATATTATACAACATAATGAAGTTGTTTAATTTCTAAGAATAATAATGTAATCTTAAACATGACACAAACTTAAATATAACTTAAATATGAAATACAACTTCAGACAAATTTCACTCGTAATTGTAGGATATAATTAACAACAAAAAATTACAAAATGAAAATATGATAAATCATGTAGCAACTTTTATCATATTATATAGTCAAAAGAGCACAAATTTGATAATGATATGTAAATAATAAATAAAATCATACAATATCAATACATATTGATTGGTGAAAAAGACTCACCAAAAATCAAAACTAATGAAAGAAAACTGAATATACGTTGATGATTAAATGAATAAAAATTAAAAACTATGAAATTGTCACCGTAGACAATGTATCATAGAAGAAGCACGATCAACGATAAATCATCCAGGAAGAAATTTTGTTCATAGACTGCAAAATAAAAGTATCTCTAAAGACAGAGGCGGATTTATATTATGAAATGGGGGTACACTTGTACCCCCAAATCTTAATTTTTATATTAAATATATGTATTTATTATTTTATGTATATATTTCTACTATATATTTATATAAATTTTAATATAATGAACCCCCAATTTAATTTTATTTATATATTGTATCCCCAATTGTAAATTTCTAGATCCGCCCCTGTCTAAAGATAGAACTAAATTATTGAATAATATTATTTTAATTCATCTATTTATACAACTATTTAGCAGTTTATATTGGAAACCAACATAAAATCAGCTATTAATTAACATAATTATGTAAATTAGTTAAATGTCAATCAATTTAAATTCTATAAAGTAGTCGTATTAATTATTTTCTATATTTCTCTTGTAATTAATTTTTCCTGTTTTATTTTAATATAGATATAGTTTTGTATTAAAGAAGAAACAATATTAAACTCAAAATAAATGATTTATAAATATCTTCCTAAAATAAATAGATTAATTATAAGTAAATGACAATTAAGAAAAAATCAATTTAATTGATTTATACATATTTTCCTAAAATATATAGATTAATTATAAGGCATAACTTGTGTACCCCTAATTTTCTTATAAATATATTAAACAAAATTATACAATTAAAATATGATTCTCGCCAAAAATCTAAAATATGAAATTGAAATAATTTAATTAAATTTCACCAATAATAATGATTAATACATCAAGATAGATTTAAACAAAATTTTATGCAATTACCTATTGCTATCAGCCCATTTCTTATGCAATAATTTATATAAAAAAAAAACTTAACAAACTCTAGAATTGATATTGATCCGAAAATATATTAGAATATTTTTTCAAAAAATATACGTATATATTTTTGTTGTTTCTCTCCAGCAAATATATTGATATGTTTTTCAATAATTGAGAAAATCATGACAACAAATAAATTCATTAACAAAAAATTAATTATAGAATATTTGGTACATTAATAGTTTTCTAAAATATACATATTAATTATATATAATTAATAATTAAGGAAAATCAATCTAATTAATTTATACGTATTTCCCAAGAATATATAAATCAAAATCTTACATATTTTCTTTCTTGATAAATTGATGAAAATCCAAATTAGAGTGAAATAATTATAGAATGTTTTAGACAGTAATTAATGAACCAAACAGTTAAATTAATGAACAATTAATGCAAGTGACTGCTTCCATATATTGCATTCGTCCTTACTTTAATATATATATATAGATTGCTAAACTCAAGAATTCCAAACTTATTTAATGAACGGTATAAAAAGAAAGCTGCTATGTTATAGCGTTTTAAATTTTAATTTTAAGACATTTTTATAAACTCTGTCAATATTAAATAAAATGTAAATTCTAAAAATAAAAATAGCTCCCAGCGAGGATCGAACTCGCGACCTTTCGCTTACGAAGCGAACGCACTACCACTATGCTATGGAAGCTGCGGCTTCGATTTTTAATATAAAAATTTAAAAAAAGGGGTCGTGTTTTTTTTAGATTTTACTTTAATATTTGAAATGATAAATGTTGTAAAACACCCTCTATTTTACCAAATCACAACAGAGAATCCAAATATGTATCATGATTGATTGGTGGAAATAAGCATATGCTATTTTCATCAATTAATAATATATTTATTAATTTGTTATAAATTGGGATACGTCTCCTAGTCTAAATAGGTGACAGGTTGCATCGCCATCAATGTTACTATTGCCAAGATCTTGGACTTGGAAAATTCAATTTTGGTATTTTCTTGCTTTCTAGAGGATACAGAGTTTAGGTTATCTCCATCAGCAAATCTTATAATGTAACTAATTTTATCTTATTTTAAAGTTGGATTTTCATTTTGTAACCCCAATAATTAATTTTATATATTTCTCTATAAAAGAATAATCCATTTTGATTCTAATTATTCATTAATCTTCTTATTATTTCCGTTTATATATTAGTGTTTATTTCAATATTTAATTAAAAATTCATAAATCTACAATTTAAATAAGTTATTATACAAAATTATAAATAAAGTCCTTTTTCATACAAAATACTCAGTTTATTTCGTGTGCTACCATTCCCTGTTCCACAATTAAAAAATTATTTTTTATTTAATAATTTATTTTGAATTTATTTTTTATTAAATAAAATGGGAATGAGTTAGGGGCAGTTCATGGTTTTGCACCATTTCCTTTTTTTCTCTCTCTTTTTTCTTTTTTATAATAAATTTGATTTTAGTTTTTTTAATTTATATTAATGTTATTTTAATCATTTCAATTTTATTTTTATCTAATTTTCTTAATAAGAAATAGAAATTAAATACAAGTAGTAAAACTAAAATCATTTAATATAATTTATAAGTAATATACATTTATGTTTTCCTAGTTTAATTATTTTTTAAACTAAACACATAATAAATTGATATCAAATAAATATAATAATTAATAATCGAATCCTCGCATATCCAAGAAATAATTTGATTATTAAATAAATTGCTATTTTATGAGATTTTATTTATTTGATGTGAATTTAAGTTATTTAAGATTTTAACTAAAAATTAAAAATATAAAAATAAATAGAAATATGTATATATATATATATATATATATATATCAAAATATATAATATAATAAATTAATAATGAAAATTAAATGAATAATATAAGGAATCAAAATGAAATATTATATTCTAAATAAAAATTTAAAGATATTATATTCTAAATAAAAATTTAAAGTTTGGATTGTAAATGAATATGAAAAAATTAGAAAAATTTAAATAAAAAATATTTTTTTTTAATTGTGGAACAGGGAATGAAACAGGGAATGGGATAGAGGATCTGAACCCCACTATTTACCAAATTAAAGATAGCAATGCAGTTGGAGAAGGCAATGATTGCAAAATGCAGTAGGAAACCATGGATGACACAATGAAGTTGAAGGAATACTTGTAAATAACCCTACTTCGAATTTGAGATGTATATGTTTTTTTTTTTTTATAAACAAATATGCTCGATCAGCCTAGTAAGATTGACTCGTGCTCCATCTCTGTAAATCATAATTTAATCAAGAAATGCTCAGGCTACGTACAGAGCTGTTCCATTTTGTAGAATTCTGCAATTGAGAGAGAGAGAGAGATGGCTTATGCTGATTTGAGTTCTCTTAAGCGCACTATGGAGCGTCTTGCGTATTCTTCTCCAGAAATCATAACTTCCCTGTACAAGCAAGTGCAGGCGTTGCAAGAAATTCTCAAAAGACCCATTACCAACACCACATTGATGAATGCAATCGATGGGCAAATCAGAGAGGTCGTTTCCGGTTTCGAAGATGTATTCGAATCTTATGTCTCGGATCAGGTCGCTTCACACTGTGATAGCTGCGGCGAAGGAGTTGAGAAGCTCTCGATAGACCTGCAGAATCTGAAGCAAGAAATTGATTTCTTCATTGAAAAGTTGAAGAAGATGGAGGAAGAATACATTAAGCTACTACACAACCCGTTGCCTGAAGAAGAAGAAGAAGATGATGATGACGTGGAAACTAATTTTGCCGGTGAGAACTCGGAGATTATTGGATTATCTGACGTTTACAGTGAACTCAGAGATCAACTTACGGTGGTTGAACAGATGCTCAGATTCAAAGCTGTGGCGCTCGTTGGGATGGCCGGCACCGGTAAGACTGCTCTTGCTCGAAAGTTTTTTAAAGATCCCTTCATTTCAGATTATTTTGAATGCCGGGCGTGGGTGAATTTAGGCAGAAATTGTCAATTGGAAAAAACCCTAGGAAGAATTCTAGCACAGGTGAATTCTGATAGAGACGAAATGCCTAAAGAAGGGGAAGAAAAAGTAGGTTACTGCTTGAAAGAATGTTTGAAGGGTAAGAGGTTTCTCATTGTGTTGGATGATATATGGGACACGAACCTCTTGGTAGAGATCGCGAAGTTTTGCCATTACGACAGAGACGGCAGTCGAATCTTGCTTACGAGTAGGCTAGAAAATGTTGGTGGACACGGTTCAAAACCTTTGAATGTGCGTTTGCTGAATGAAGAAGAAAGTTGGGATCTTCTTCGTGCGAAGGTATTTGCAGAAACGCCATGCTCGTATCAACTCGAGAAAATTGGAAGGAAGATAGCCAAGAACTGTGAAGGTCTTCCTCTTACGATCATCAAGGTTGCTGACATCTTATCAAGGGATGGAAACAGAACACTGGAGTTTTGGAGTGAGGTGATGTTAAGGAAAGATCATCGAGTTTACATGGATGCATACGAGGAGATATCCGAGGTAGTTTTTCCGAGCTATGAGAACTTGCCTCGACATTTAAAAGTCTGCTTTCTCTACATGGGAGTTTTCCCTCCCAACAATGAGATAACCCAATCGAAGCTTGTCGCTTTGTGGATTGCAGAGGGGTTTCTCGAGCCTTTTAGATTTCAAGATTTGGAACATTACAGTATGGCATGTCTGAGTGAGCTTATTTCACATAATCTCCTCATGTTAGACCAACAAAGCTCCATTTCTGTCTTGTCCCATACCAAAGGAGTAAAAGCTTGCAAGGTTCATTCTTCTGTGTGGCATTTGTGCAACAGGGAAGCAGGGAAGAACAAGTTTTCCCATGTCTTAAGTCATCGTGTCGACGGTCTAACAGATGGCATAGAAAGCCAGCGCCGATTGTGCATTCACAACAACATCTTATTTGGCATCAAAGATGTGCACGAGTCCATGGTGGAAAACTGTGCATCCACTGCACGTTCTCTCCTATGTTTTGGTGTCTACAATCGGTATCAAGTGCCAGTATGTTTCGGATTGAAGCTGTTGAGGGTTCTTGATGCTCTTACAATACGAATGTACGAATTTCCAATGGAAGTGTTGGAACTAGTTCAGTTGAGGTACCTTGCCCTTACTTGCGATGGCGAGCTCCCTGCTTCCATATCCAAACTCTGGAACCTTCACTTCCTGATAGTGAATCGACATTTGAACATATCCTTGGAAGCTCCTTCGTATTTGCCTATCGAGGTATGGGATATGAAAGGACTGAAGCATCTCCAGATTGTTGGTTGGTTGCAACATGCCACTTCCTGATGGTGCTTCCTTGTATTTTCTTGATACACTTTTAAATGTAAGTGTTGAAAGCTGTAAACTGGGCATTCTTGAAGCAATTCCTAATCTAAGAAAGTTGGGAGTCCAAATATTGGCACCTGATGTTGATGGGAGCTGGAGCTGCTTTAACCATATCTCCCATCTACATAAACTACAGACACTTAAATGTGTGATCATGAATCCTGAGTTTGAGTATTGTTTAGCTAGATCATTATCTGTTCCCGATTTCTCAATGCTTCCATCTAGTCTGAACAAGTTGAGTCTGAGTGGATTTGGATATCCATGGGAATGCATGAGAGGCGTAGCAAAGCTGCCAAATCTTCAAGTTCTGAAATTGCGGTGCTATGCCTTTGAAGGGCCTAAATGGGAAGTTGGGGAGAATGAATTCTTGAAGCTTCAGTTTCTTACAATGGAAGACATGGACTTGGAGGAATGGATAGTGGGACAAGGAAGCTTCCCATGGCTCTGCTGCCTAAGATTGAAGCATTGCTACAATTTAGAAAAGATTAAGTGGGAAATAGAATCAGGAGTGTTCAGTAGGATTGAAATAGAAGACTGCAATCCACTAGGTGTGAGTGGTTTAGAACAAGTAAGAGAGACGAGGTTGAGAAGTAGGCATTATGTACCAGAGATTTTTGCCCATTCTTCATGGATGATGGGAAACTCCAAGGCATAACTAGGTTATTGATTTCCATTTCATTTAGTTTCAATAAGTGATGCATTGATTATGATGTGATGATATGTATTTTCTGTCTCATAATTATTGGCTGATATTTTAGGGCTCAAAATTAATCCTGAAAATTTTGGATTTCCACTGATTTGGTACTTAAACTTCGTACTAATCACTATTCATGTCGAAGAACACAAGATTTGGTGAAATATGGATTTTAGGTTTTCTGAAAATAATTCTTGAGATTAATCTTCATGAAACAAATTAGTTTAGCTTTGTTGAGAACGTTAATTCGACATATTTTAAGTGAAATGTTCTTTAATAGTTTGGATTCATCTTGATATTTTGTTTTTAAAATAGGATTAGTTGCAGTAGAAAACAAGGAGAAGGATTATTCTGGCGAACGAATTGTCTCCTGCAAATAAGGGAAGATTGACATATTTTGGGAGAAACTATGCTCAAGAGGAGATTAAGAATTGAGAATCTTGCAATTTTTATTTTATTTTTTTTTTAAAAAAGGATCTCTACCATGGGCGTACGCTGCGGACCTACGGCGGCGGTGGTGGAGGTGTTCAACGGCTGCGCTACTTGTGATTAGATCTTCATATACATTCACTAGGGTCGTATATTTTACTGGTATATATGAATTTATAAAAATCAGTAACCGATAAGTAATAAATGTAAGGTTAAGTCGTGAGTCGCAAAACACACAGAGATCAACAGACACAATCATGTGAAAAAGGAGATCTGCGATCCAGATTGAAGTGTTGACTGGATCTTGCAATTCAAAATAAAAATATAATCGAACAAAAAACAGTCTTGTTAATCAGTATTCATCATACCAATTTTTTTTCCTATTTTTAAATACTGACAATTAAAAGTTGAAGATGAAAATTAAACCAAACAAACTCATATATATTAATTAGAATGGGGCTGATGGTTTATTTCTATTTGGCACAACAGCATACAAACAAACAAGCATAACCAACACAGCATACTCACGTGTGACTAAGGTAATCAGTCTCTCAAATAGCATCGACACCATCTCCAAAGGTTGAAAGAGAAAAGGGGGCAATGGCCACATTGAATGTCTGAGCACCTAGCTTATCAATATGCTTCATCTCATAATCACCCTCCTACATTCGTGACACACATAAATAGAAAATCATAAAGCAAACTTCATTTGGTAGCAAGATTATACGAAAACAGAAGAATGTAGATCATATTTTGAGAATTTTTTTAAAAAAGATAAAAGATAGAGTGTACTAATCTTCATCTCACCATTCTTCCACTAGGCGTACTCAATGGGCATGCAGATGAATACTCAAAACTAGTATTGGGAAGTATCACTGGTTGTTCACCTATCACTCCAATGCCACTGCAGTCAAGAAGCAGGGGAAACATTATCGCAGTTCAACATAACAGGCATATATGTGGTTGTTGGAGCTTTTTATGACTGAAAAAATATTATGAAACTTACTGGACATTCTCTGTTTTTCCATTGGCATCAGTGATGATCCAGTGCCTTCTGAGAAGTTGTACAGTGCGATCCGAATTGTTGGTGATTCTAATCCGATATGCAAAAAAGTAAAGACCTTTTGAAGGCTGACTTCGACCTTCAATGTAAACACTCCTAACCTGAACCCTGATACCCTGGGAAAGAATATAATCGATCAGTAATGCAGCTTTCACAAAACCCTCACTGAAGTAGCACAAGGTTGGGTGATTTCCGTAGGACAGCAGAAAGCCCAAAAGCTCATAAGACAATTTATCTTGGATCTGATGAATGATTCAAGAAGAATGAATCATCAAGAAACAAATTCTCAGCTTAAGTAGGTAGTTGAAGAAATAAATGACATCATCAATCTAAGAGGCATATCTAAGGAGACAGATCTCCAATTACAAAGTGATCATGTGGCATTGGTGAAACGAATTGCCTATGACCAATTGGTTATAGGTTCAAGTAATGTTGGGGATGCCTATCACCATTTAAACAGTGTACTCCAATTTCAAAAGTGATCAAAGGGATAAATGATACTGGCATACCAAGGTTGTTGCATCACTTGAGCACTTCAAGAGAAAATGAGGCGCAATTTCCTTTAGCTCATCACGATACCTAGTTGCATCCTGGAGATTGATGAAGAAAAGGCTAACAAATACAATATTCACTACATTGTTCTCTCGATTATTTATTTTGGGTCGGGGGGAGGGGGGAGTTAAAAGAAGAGAGCACAGAACAAACAGAGTACCACATTGTATAATTGATTTTTTGTGGATTTATAAGTACGTGAGATGGCATAACCAAATACATTGAACTCAAGAAAAGCCAAGAATCGCGCTTCAATCAAAAATCAGTAATACTAAACGGAAAAAAGAAGCTTAACTAGGAAGCATTATTTTGATCTAATACATTTTCCTCCCTCTCACTGAAGCTTGAACTAGAAGCACATATAACAATTTAAAAATGAAATAAGGTTCCAAATTAAATATGGCTAATGAGAAAAGTCCCAAAGTAAATGTGGCTTGCTAACACGTACATGTACTTTACAACTTATGAATGAGAAAGTCATTAAACAAACTTGACTTGTTTGTCTATCACAACAGATGATATTTCTTGATAAAATAAAGGGAGAAATGTTCTAACCACAATGTTGGACGTTTACCTCGAATCTTTCCTCTGCAATGGCCTCCTTCAACAATCTCCGCAGACGTAGAACTGGCTCCTCATCCTCAAATGATTTCAAGGAATCACGGAGTCTAGCAGCTTCTTTGTAATCCTTACACATTTATTAAAAGGAAAAAGAATAAGACACTGAAGTACAAGGCCAGCTCCTTGCAGAACTTATAACAGAGCATTTATTGAATGGGCTGCTATCTAATTTGCACTTGATTGTTAGTATTAACGAGCATATGAGTCATATTTGAACACTGAAACCAGACAAAAGGTTGAAAGAAAATGTTAACACACACAGGGACCGATGTCAGAATCGAGTTTCAGTTTAGTCACTCGCAATAAGCAATTGCCAGATTCCTTCCTAACAAATACACATTGATCCATCTGTTTCATAGAAATAAAACTTTCGAATAAATAAACAATCTTGCAACATAATGCCTACTAGTAGTGGCATATTGTAATTCAAGTGCAGTGCACAAGATTATTGCAACGTGAAAGATCATTATAATTATTCGTTGCACTTTCAGATAAACAGGTTTCTGAAAAGTTGAATTTCCCAACCAATATACACAGCCATTTGTGGATGCATAATTTCAGTTCGGGTGGCGTGTTCGGAAAATAGGAAAATTTAAATAGGAGTCAACATACTCTCGCGTTCACTAGGGTTAACAATCTCAACATAATATATAGTTTTTATATACAAGCAAATATGAATAATTAATGTCGATAAAATTTGGGCTCCAGCAGCCCCCAAATCGGCCAATGCATCAATTGAACTGATACATACTTACATCGATTAATAAACCAAATAATTGGCATAAATTTGAAACGAGCTGCCTAATTAAGCATTACCACAATAAACGGAGAAAATTAGCTGAGAAAATGAATCTTCCGGCGCAACAGTGTAACAAGTAAACTGAATCAAACAAAGATACCTCAGACTTGGCAGCTACTTCCAATTGCTGCTTCAACAACGCGTACGTCTCGGTTCTAGAAAAAACCGAACTTTGGTTCGAATCCTGAACCGGACCCGAACCCTGACCCGATGTACTACTGCAAGAGACGATCGTATTCGACCTCCAATTACAATCTGTGACAACGCTACTTCTGAGTCGACTCGGCAGAGACAGGGAGTTGAAACCTGTAAACGCCTTAAGATTCAGACTCTGCATCGTCTGAGAAATTCGCTCTCTTCCACAATCGATTTTTTTCCTGTTTCAATTTGTAGGAGAAGACGACGAAATTACGGTTGTGGGCATCAGTGTGTTGGCACGACCAGCGAAGTGGGGGGGGGGTAATTCAGGAGTTTGAAGTCGCGATATTATCAAAGAATCCATTTTGTGAAGACATTGAGAATCAGAGTTTCATGGCAGAGAATCTTACACGTGTCAGCTTCGATGGATTTAAAAAACTGAATATGGGCTATAGTTTTGGGGCTTTCATCAAATAATGGCCCATAACTTCAAATGTTCGATTTTTATTTAGTTTTTATACAATATTATATTAATTAAATATTTTAATAAAACAATTTACGAACATTGTTGTATTTTAGCTTTACTTAAAAGTTTATACATTAAAAGTCTTAAATCAATATTCATAGCCAGATGCATAATGCAAGCCTCATTGATGTTGAGGGACAAAAAGTTGAACAATATATGGAGAGAAATTGAGAAGAATCCATCATTTGGATTCAAACTGGAATGATCGGAATTTGATTATACAAGGTCAAGGCTAGCAAGGGATCGCGAGTTGAACCCAATCAAAAAAGGGTCGAGATCATAAAAAACCTCGGTGCAGAAGGACTACATCAATCCCATACCGGCCCTCGAGGTGGGCGAGAGAGGCTTGGCCTAGGGCCACCATTTTTCGGGGCCTGAAAAAATTATATCTCATTATATTATATATATATATATATATATATATAATTATTTAATGAATAAGTTCATAAATGAACGAGATTAATAATCAGTTACACATATAGTTGGTTCAATTAATAAATAAAATCTATTTTGATTAAAAACACAAAAAAAGTTAAGATTTGATTATCTATACTAGATTTGCACCCGTGCGATGCACGATAAAACATTATTTATTTAGAATTTTGATTTTTTTAATAATTTTATTAATTTAAATTTTAATATATTCATATGTTTTAATTTAATTGTGTATCAATTTAATAATTTATTCTGAACAGATGAAAATATTTCAATCACTTACGTCTCAAATTAAAAACACATTTAAAATTTTAAGTAATTCTAAATATAAATTCATATTCTACTTAGTCATCTTATTTATATTTAATATAAATTAAGTAAATATAATTTTTTTATAAGTTTACATATGTAATCTTTGTCACCTCACAAATATAATTAAGACAAATCATTTAATTTTCTTCAAAAGAATTGAATTCATATGAAGTACTTAATAATTTTAAATATTAATAAATAAAAGTGTGTAACTAAAAGAAAATATAAACATCATAATAAATAAAAATATTGTAGTTCATGACATGGATATATAAAGAAGCATTATCAAACTATAATTCAAATTGAGTGAAAAAAAATATTACCAAATAATAAATTATTAATTTATTTAGTGGTTATGGTTAACTAAAGTCTTCTAAAAAATTAAAATGTCTCTTTTAAAGTCATGCATATTCTTCAAATTTACATATTTAAAATTTTATTGATTATTATATAAAAAACCATGATGGTAAAATTTATGATAGTTAGAACAGTAATATAATTAAAAACAATAAATTTAAAAATAAAACTAAAATCAAATCATAACCTAAGTAATTCTTGGTTCTTATTTTATCTGAAATTTAATAAAATATGATCTTATTTTTAGAAATACAATAGAATCTTTTGTGCACTTTTGTTCTTGTACTTCAATATAATAGTATACATTAAATATATATACAAATTTAATAAAATTAAAAAGAATTATATCAAACACAAAGTCTATGAGATTTGGTTTAAATATTATTCCATGAAAAATATTATACTTGTATTATTTAAACTATAATAAATACAATAAATTGGTGAAATGAAATATTTTAAAGAAATGAAAAATATAAGTTTTATATTTTTATTGCTCTTTATTACATATTTATAATATAATAGAAAAAATAATATAGAAATAATTTAAAATTAACATGATAATATTTTGGAGGGAACAATTATTATAAACTATTCTCATTTAATATATTCTATAGATATTTAAGATTTCATGGATTATTACATAAAAAATCATCATGGTAAAATTTATAATAGTGAAAATAGTAATATTATTTAAAATAATAAATTAACATGTCCTGTAACTAAAGGAATATAATCATAAATAAGTTATACATAGTTCACAATTATAAAAATAAAATATCAAATTTTATAATATCGAAAACTATAACATAGGCAATTCTTAAGTTTTTATTATATTTGAAATTTTATTACAATACAAATTTTTGTGCTCTTTTGCTCTCATGCTTAATATAATATTATGCATCAAATATATATACAAATTTAATAAAATAAAAAAGAACTATATTAAGCACAAAGCCTAATATGTTTTTAAATATTATTCTATAAAAAATATCATACTTGTGTTAATTAAAAAAAATAAATATAATGAATTGTTGAAATGAGATGTTTTAAAGAAAACAAATGACAAAAATAATATAAAATTAACATGAAAAATATTTGGAGGGTACATTTATTCTAGACTATTTTCATATAATATATTATATAGATTTTTAAAATTTTGAATAATATCATTTTGAGGTGGAGAAAAATTAATTTTAAAATTATTTTTTAAAATAATATATTTTGATAAGTACTTAAAATTTGGAATAAAAATTGTAAATCTAAGTTACTAATCTAAGTAGTTTATTAATAGTGATAAGTTTTGGAGGGAAAATGACATAGTTGTAAATAAGCTGAACTATTTTCTTTTCATATAGTATATAGATTCAAGTTTCATAAATATTCAATATATTTAATAATAATAAATAGATTATATATTAAACATATTAGATAAGTATAAATATAGATCTCAAAACTGAGGTATAATTCTCTCATATTGTAGAATTGAGACATAGTACTTTGGGCCCCAAAATGAATCTAAACATGTTTAACATTTTTAATAACCTAAAACAATAATAATATATATGCAAGAAAGAATGATTCATTTCAAGTTTTTATTTTTATTGTAGTAGTGAAATGAAAATTGAAATTTATAATTTAAAATTTTTCGTTCAAAAAAATTTCGGTTTATTTTCGCCCATAGGCCCCCATATTTTCAGGGCCGACCCTGGAATCCCATGCACAATTGACCCATCATTTCATAAAAAGACCCTCGACTCTAAGGATGACTAATGTTGGGGACTAATGTTGGGACGAATATTAAATGGTCCAACTACAAGCCCAAATATACAATCTAAATCACAGGTCCAAATATACAGCCCATTTTTATTATATAGGAAAAATTAATAGATCGACCCAGGAAAGAGTTCGAAGATAGTCCGATTAAGTGAGACCAAGTAAAATAGTTCGATTGGAAGCGGTTCGGTTGAAGGGAGTTCGACTCAACTGGAAAACAATCCGACACATGGAGTTGACTCATCGGATAAATCATGCGAGCTGCCCAATGGTCGAAAAGAGCCAATAAATGACGAGGAGTTACGATCGCGGAGCTTCGGGAAACAGTCGGGAAACATGCGCGGTAGACCAGGAGCTCGTTAATACTACCTGGCAGAAATATGAAAAACGATAGTAGTTTGTAAATTCCTATAAATATACCATTGTAAATCGATTTTTTGACATTCAAGCTGACGTATACAAAAATTATATTGTATTTGAGAAAAGAGAGAAAATCATTGTAATTTCGTTAAAAGAGAGGAGTTTTGTTGTGTCCTATAGTGATACTACAGGACTAATGTGCAAGTATACACAAATCACAAGTAATATAGTCAAGAGAGACCAGATATCGTACCCAAGGGAGTAGGTTTCTAAATCGTGCACTATGAATTGTTTGCAATTTAAGAAGGAAGTTTTGTCTAATTCTATTCAAAACATAAAATGCGCAATAATTATAATTCCGGACAAAGCTAAGATCAGTGATATTTCTTCACTCCACAAAATAAGCATAAAGGTTATGGTAGATTTCACAAACACTAGAAAGCACACTCGGGTTATGGAATACAACTCACCACTGCTATCCTATATGCTAGAGTTTATGTCTCGCAAACCCCTGAACCTTAGAACTTTTTCTAATCTTGCCTAGTGAACTGTCGTCCTACTAGATCTACACCCTCTCACTAGAATTCATATGTCTATGCCTTTCTTAGTGATTAGATGATGACAAAATAAAACTAAGCTCGATTAAGTTGCATTGTCTCACATGTCTATGAAATCAACACAATTATCTGAAATTCCCTCGGCCTACTTCTCCTTTCGGTTTCCATAGATGATGGGTTTCTATTCATTGTCGTGCTCAAAAAATAATTGAAAAACAGGATCAAAGATAAGTTCAGTTATGCGAAACTCAATTCTAATATATATTCAAGCAGATGGTGTTTTGCTCCACAACCCAAGTGTTAAATAGAGTTAGCTCATATTCGAAAATAAAAGAAATAAAATCATAAGATCATTCATCATCCTAATACAACTTGAAAATCTATCAACAAACTATAGACGATGATCCCTTGCGTGCTCCGATTACTTCCTCTCCAAGCTCGATCTCCAAGCACCTCTGCTCTCCGTTCGTGTGTTGTTGTTGTAAAAATTGTCTCCCCAAAAAGTGACGAGCCTCTTTGTTGATATTTTCTTTCCCTCAGCCGTTGATCTCCTTCTCCCTTCCAAGATACATCCACGTGTACAAATGTCACTGTTTCCTTCAGACAAAGAATCAGCTTCCTTTAGTGCCACCTGTTTCCCCAGCAGACAAGATCAAAAAGGACCTTTATCCTTGTCTCTGAGTGGTCCCGGAGAGAGAAAGTCTTCAATCTTCTTGTTCATGCATTTCCTATGCTCAAGCATATTTCCCAATCAGCATGCGGCGAGTAAGCTCTAGCATTCCGAACCTGGTCAAGACTTCACCAAATGCTTGCAAAAACTTATTAAAACTTGCACAATTTAAAATACTATAACTTAATTGCAAATAAGCATAAACAAGCAAAAAAGACTTTGATTGCTAAACATCTTATTCAAAACAACATCTAAAGTTCATGAAAAGAGATCAAAAGATAACTCTTTATGAGAGTTATCAAGTGCGAACTGTCGAAAAGGTATAGCTAATTCAGTTCGATCTTGAGCTACAAATTGGTTTGATTTTATTTATGTTCATACTTTTGCTTTAAAATTACTTTTTGAAATTGGTTTTCATTGTATTTTCGTAAAAGCTTTTGGGGCCTTGTTTCTCAACAAAAACACCCTCAACAACTAATACAAGCCGAAAGGATCCAACAATCACAATTACTATTTCAATAGTATAGGGGACCTTCTTGTAACAAATTCCAGGAGTTTCAAGATTAGGCCTCAATCTCATAGACAATTATGACTCCTACCTAGAATATATGCACTTGTATAAAAGGGTGAATATTGAAAAAAAAAAAAAACGTAATTTTAGCTCCTTACATTTCAATAAGAGTTGGTCTCCTGAGAGACGGTCTCTCACAAAAATTGTGTGAAACGGATCTCTCAAGATCCATATTATTTGTCCGTATTTTTTTTTGGAGCAGTTTCCATATTCTACATCTTCAACCTCTAACCTCCATCGTTGGTGCACGCTACTAAATTCTGATTTTTTCTTCTCTCCAACATTCTCACCTATTTTTTTTTCTTTCTCTCCAACTCTTTCTTATCATCCCTGCTGATTCTTAACCTTCCACTTCATTGAAAGAGATCGGCGATTTCAAACAAAACCACCCACATCCAGAAGCTGCCAATCTTCCCTATTTTCAGATTAGAAGCAATCGCACTTGTATTTCTTCTCGTCGCGATATTCTTAATACCGGTGATTGTCAAGTGCTCACCTATGATCGTGGTGGTCTATCGGCAAACATACACACACACTTTAATTCGCACGTCATTACTGTTCCATTGGTGGAGCTTCCACGACAGGTTGTGGCTGTGAGGTGGAGTTGCAAATCCTATTGTGTTGGAAACTCATACTCAGATCTCGTGCAAGAACTTGTTGGAAACCAAAAAAAACTTAATTGTTGAATACATCATTTACAGTAAAGGAATACATC
>JAPKLW010002023.1:61145-124223 GCA_026898455.1 Plectranthus barbatus
ATATATATATATATATATATATATATATTTTTGGGGTTAGTTGGTGAAGTATCAAAGAGAAGTTCTAGTTTTTATTTATTTTGCATTACAATTTCTGTGAGATTGAGGAAAATTTCTATTTTCGTAGTGACTTTAATCTGTATCTGCTCGATTACCCATTTTGTAGGCTAATCTGAGTAAAAAAAAATGTGAATCTTGACTAAAGGAAAAAGTGCTTTACCCGATGTGTGTGATTTGATCATAGTTGTTATATTGCAGTGTACTTTTATTCCTTCTCGATTCTTTACATTGATTGAAGTGGTTTACAGTAAAGATCTTAGCTTTCTGTCGTATGCTGATTGATGTTGCTTCTTTTTTTGTGTTGTGTTTTATAGAGCTGATGTAGAAAAAATATGCCTTTGAATGGCAACCATATTTTTATGTCCTTAAAAAATGCCCAATTGGGATTAAAACATCTCATATTGGAGGGTATTAGATTTCCCTTTATAACTTCACACAATATGTTGGGAATTTCATTTTTCAAGATGATGGTATTTCATAAACTGGGTGTTTTTGGAACTCGTATAAATTAAAATCAACCGGTATTCCATATTTACGTTGAGTTGAGTATTGCTTTACTTGTGTATGTGATGATGATGCTTTCTGTTAGGTTCTCAAAGCTTTTCACTACCCAATGACGGTCACCCTTGTGCAATTTGCGGTTGGGAGTGTGCTTGTTCTTACCATGTGGACTCTCAATCTCTACAAAAGGCCTAAAATCAGCGGAGCACAAGTACTTCTAGAACACTCCTCGAATGTATTCAATCCGGCTTACTAACATATGGATGAATGACAAATCTGTAACCAAAATTTGCAGCTTGCTGCAATCCTTCCATTGGCATTGGTGCATACACTAGGGAACCTCTTCACCAATATGAGTCTTGGAAAAGTTGCTGTTTCATTCACTCACACAATTAAAGCCATGGAGCCTTTCTTCTCAGTGGTCCTGTCTGCTATGTTTTTGGGAGAGGTGAGATGACCTTGTTCTCTGAAGTCTATACGAGTTGTTAACTTGTAATATAAGATGTCTTTGTGAAGCTTCAAAAGGTTTACACTTAATGGCTTATGACATTGCTGTCTATCGAGGTAGGAAATAGTTCACTTAGATTTTTCTCATTTATTAGAACTATGCAAAACATTGTTATTTCATATCATGTCAAATTGGTTGATTAGGCAATTATTAGTTTTATTTAGGAATTCAACACGTGAAATTCTTATTTCCTGTATCTCGTGAATATGATTTTCTTTTGCTTGTGAAATGCTGAATTTAGCATGGGTGTCTATCCCATTAATTACTTTATTTTCTTGTTTGCTCTATTTGTTTAATGACATGTTACTATTTTGTAACCCCTCTTTGTGCAGCTTCCTACACTATGGGTTGTTTCATCTCTTGTACCAATTGTTGGTGGAGTGGCTTTGGCATCAATGACAGAGGCCTCTTTCAATTGGTAACCCATTGATTCTTGTCATTTTGTGATTAACAGTTACTTGGTAAGCATTTCATTTGTGATTCCACACAATCTTTACTCTATCGTCATTTTTGAAGGGCTGGATTTTGGAGTGCTATGGCCTCAAATTTGACAAATCAATCTCGCAATGTCCTTAGCAAAAAGTTTATGGTTAAGAAAGAGGTATATCCTCAACTTGTGTAAGGGTTATATCGAATCATGAAGAATGCTTATGCTCTTGAAAAGTTTTTTTGTTGTTACAACTTTACTAGAAATTTGTAATTGCAATATCTACTAACATTAGTTTCTCTTCATGCAGGAATCTCTTGACAACATTACTCTTTTCTCTATAATTACCATCATGTCTCTTTTCTTGATGGCACCGATTGCCTTTTTCACGGAAGGCTTCAAGCTGACACCTTCATACCTTGCGGCTTCTGTATGTGGTTCCAGAATAGCATTTTTCGTATGTTTGATTTCTAGTCACGATGTTTGGTAATGGGGGTGTGCTTTGTGGCCTTTTACTATTGGCAGGGGGTGAATGTCAATCAGCTTTACACTAGGTCACTCTTGGCAGCTCTCTGCTTCCATGCATATCAGCAGGTATTGATTGGAGGATATCTTTTCTATATGGCATATTTGTGCTGGGTAAAATGGTGATGTAAGAGCTGTTTTTGCAGGTGTCGTACATGATCTTGCAGCGCGTATCTCCTGTTACCCATTCTGTGGGCAACTGTGTTAAGCGGGTGGTGGTGATTGTCACTTCTGTTCTCTTCTTCCGCACTCCTGTTTCACCCATCAACTCCATAGGTAAACTCCAATCCCTTCTTTGATCAGCAGAAATATTCATCTCCACTGCTAACCTCGACCCCCTGTGGTGCAGGTACCGGAATAGCCCTTGCCGGAGTGTTCTTGTATTCGAGAGTGAAGCGCATCAAGCCAAAGCCAAAGACGGCTTGAGGGTTTTGACAAAATTTTGTTGATGATGACTAGAAAATGAAATGATGTTGTATGCACCATGGTAGTGAGGCGGAGTTTTTCATGGATTTTGCCACAGTATTTTCCCCTTCAGATGTCAGACATATTCTTTGGTGATTATTATTAGTAGAAATGTAATGTTTTTGGTTATAAATTATAATCATGAACTGGGTTCAGTTGCCGAGCTACTTGTTCCAATCTCATCTTCTACACCTTCCAATGCTTAGAATCACATTTCTTTCACCCCAAACCAAACCTCAAGGCCTCTCTCTCTCTCTCTCTCTCCAAGTTTCAAACACTTTCTCCCTCCAGTCCAGCAGCCAAGAATAGATCGTCGCCATTTCCGGCACTCAATCAATCCAAAAAAATGTCGATGGTTTCTGTTTATTTGATTACATCCAAGAGTTTCCATTAAACTCTATGTTTCTGCAATCCAGGCCACCATTTTCTGCTGTATGCAACGGAGCACTTTCGCCTCGATCAACAAATTCAATAAATATTAATACACCAGGTTTTGTGCATGTCTCATCATTTGTTTTTGTTTTTTGATATTGAACACCCAAAGTCAAAGAAGCACGTAGTTTGAGAAGATTGGAAATATATTTTAATCGAAGATGGATCACGCAGGTTGCATAATTGAATGCAATTATTGATATTAGATTATTATCAATTCCTGTTTTATCGGGGGATGCTGATAATGATAAAAACCCACATGCCGATCATATATTACCGGAGATGTAGCCATTTTTGTAATGGAGTTTGAGTTCCCAATCCCATCAACGCTCATACTCGTCGTTTCCGCTCTACTCATTGTTTTCAAGTTACTGCAGAAACCCAGAAGCCAAAACCCATCATCACTGCTTCTGGATCGCATCCCCGGCCCCAAGAAGCTCCCCCTCATCGGAAACCTGCACCTTCTGGCGGGCAGCTCTCCGCCCCACCATGTATTCCGAGACCTGGCCGCCAAATACGGACCTCTCATGCGCCTGCAGCTGGGCGGTATCCCTTTCCTCATCGTCTCCTCCGTGGAGGTCACCAAGCAGGTGTTGAAAACCCACGACATCGCCTTCGCCAACAGGCCTCCCATTCTTGCGTCCAAGGCCATCACTTACAACTACACCGACATCGGCGGAGCTCCCTACGGAGACTACTGGAGGCATCTCAGAAAGATCTGCACGCTCGAGCTGCTGAGCGCCAGGCGCGTCAAGACTTTCCGGCCCATCAGAGAAGAGGTCAACTCCGATCTGGCTCACTGGATTGCTTCAAATGAAGGATCGCCGGCCAATCTGTCGGACAGAGTCTACCTATCTTCCTTCGATATCACCACCAGGGCGTCCATCGGGAAGGAGACGGAGGAGAAACGAGCGATGACGTCCGCCGTCAAGGATGCTTTGAAGATGGTGTCCGGCCTCAGCATCGCAGATCTCTATCCTTCCAACACATTACTTCCTGTCATCACCGGAATGAATTCCAAGATAACAAGGATTTTCCGGCAGACGGACAGGATTCTTCAACGGATAATCGACGGCCATAGAGCGGACAAGGGAAGATCGGAAGATCTGGTAGATGTGCTCCTCAAATATCAAGAAGATGATGGGCCCCAAGTGCACCTCACTAATGACAATGTCAAAGCAGTGATAATGGTATCTCTTCCTTCTTCATATTTCAGCTACTATGATTTCTTGAACCATTTTATTAACAAAAAAATTTAACCTGACTGGATCAGGATATGTTTCTTGCTGGTGGGGAGACATCTGCAACAACTGTGGATTGGGCGATGTCGGAGATGGTGAGAAATCCAAGCACATTGAAAGCGGCGCAGGATGAAGTGAGAAGAGTGTTTGACGACAAGGGACGTGTCGATGAAGACAAGTTTGATGAACTGAAATACCTCAAATTTGTGATCAAAGAGACGCTGAGAATGCACCCTCCATTGCCACTTCTAATCCCCAGACAAAACAGCGAGAGATGCGAAATCAATGGATATGAAATACCAGCCATGAGCAGAGTCATGGTTAATGTTTGGGCACTAGGAAGAGACCCCACGTATTGGAAAGATGCAGAGAGATTTATTCCAGAGAGATTTGAGGATGGCTCCATAGATTTCAAAGGGAACAATTTTGAGTACATACCATTTGGTGCAGGAAGGAGAATATGCCCAGGCATGGCGTTCGGGCTGGCAACCGTGGAGTATTCTCTGGCTATACTTCTCTATCATTTTGACTGGAAAATGGCTGGTGGGATCAAACCTGAAGAACTGGATATGAGTGAGAACTTCGGCGCCACCGTCAACAGGAAGCATGATTTGCATCTGATTCCCACTCTTAAGAGACCATTGATGGGCTAGTTTAATGTTTTTTCATTATTGCAACTTATTTAGTTTTCTTTTTTCTCATGTTTAAATTAAGGAATAAGAGTCCTATTAACCCTTCGACTATTATGATATAAACTTATTAGACGTTTGGTGATTATTTGAATCAATTAGATCCTTCAATTTTTAAAAATAAACTAGATTTCCACCTGCGCAATGCGCAGCGTGTATAAATTATTAATTATGTTTATTATAAAATTATTTGTAAAATATACGCACTAATACTATAGTCTAAAATTGAATAAATTAATTCATTGAGTTTTTAATATTAAAAAATAACAAAAAATAGCTGTGAAATCTTTAAATTTAGAGGTGCTCAATAATATAAATATTTACATCATATGAATGTATGCTATATCTTTAAAACCTATTGACTTGATATTGAGTTAAAAAATAGAATACATTTTCATCAATACACTAATTTCAATATTATATGATATATTGCAATCAAATACTATAAATTAAATAATTTGAACCTGAGCCTTAGATATTTTGATCTCACTTAAATTACGGTTTGAGTTTTTAGAGGTGGTTAGATATTTAAAGTTTAAGCCTTAAATTATTATATTCAAAAATTCGAATTGAATTTAGGAACAAAATAAAAATTTGTGATAGATTTAAATATTTTTCCAATCCACAAATTATCATATTTTTTATGCCAAGAAAATAAAACTTATTGTATTTGACAGCGCACCCTACCCATAACTGGTGTTATAATCTTTTACTGTTTTAGCCTCTTCTGATTTCCACTTGCAAATAATAAAGGAGTCAATCACCTTTAATTTTAAATATATTTAGATTTAAATATTAATATATTAGTTCATAAAATTTTTTGGATAAATAAAAATGAAAATATATAAGAATTACAAATCCTTTGGAATTAATTTTGCATTGATTATAGATTTTTCTTTTAATTTAAAGAAGTTATTTTTATTAAAATATTATTAAATTAATGTACAACATATATTTCACTGACTATATAAATTTGGATTCGATAATATCTAATCACGCAATACTTATTTTATTATTTTCTAATCGCTTTCTATTAATATTTAATAAGTAATAATTTTTTTTAGAATTATCAAATTTGACACGAATACTAATTATTTAATTACTATATAATTTAATTCATTCTTTTCTTCTATTATGTTATTATATAATTATTTTTTATATCATTCTCATTGGCACTTTAAATCTATATATATAAATCATTAAGTGAATTATAACTTTAATTTATAATGAACAAAAATCATATATACTTTTCATAATGTATACCCTTTTATTATTTCTCTATTACCTCAAGCAAGATTTAATATAATATTTCACCTCGCACACTTAACTCTTTAGTAACTAAATGTCAATCTCAATATATTAAACATAGCATGAACTCGTTCTCGGAAAGTATATAGGAATTATAAAGCAATGGTCGATTGAGATTAATAAAGCAAGCAAAAGTGAATGACATCTTCAAATCTTCATTTATTTCAAATAGTTGGATGAAAAATATTGAATGATAAACAAAAACATGTAATTCTACAACAAAGTACATAGATAAAAGAAAAGGTGAAATAATTAATCTAACAAAAATATATGAAGTCTTACAAATAGAACTTATCGAGGACTCTAAAATAAGATGTGATTAACACTAGAATATGCTACTAACAATTAAAAATAAATTCTCATTTGTTTTCTTCTCACCAAAAATGATTGTGTTGATCTCATATTATGTAATACCCCAAGCTTTGATAAGCTTATGTAATGCTTAATTATTTTAATAAAGAGAATTTGTTCCAAAAATCATGTATTAGTTATATTATTGAGCTTGAATTTAATTATATTGGATGGAATATCAAGTTTTTATTTGTTTTGGAGATAGAATCAGTATATACTTAGATATATACATATATGGAACCAACAATTAAGGTGGGTGGAATTTTATAAATATATGTATTAGATACACAAATTAATTGGAATATTGAAAATTATATTGCTATGTATATACATCTATATAGGTATATTATATTTAGTGAGTTGGGAATTTTTACAAAACAAATATAATAAAGAAAATACACTTCATTTCATCCCTTCACCTTCAAACCTAGAGAGAGAAAGAGTTGAGAGCTCCTTCCACCCCACCCCAACCTTGAAAACCCGTCGACTTTCCTACGAGATTATGGCCAGCTCCGGCCACCCCCGACCGAACCGACGCCACCACCTTGTAGCTTGTCTTCCCTGCTTTCTAAAGAGCTATAGTGGACGCCGTGGAGTGGAGGATTGAAGGAGATATTGAAGAGAGAAGGTGAGATGGGTGTCACATTTCGCTTTTTGGGTTTTAATGTTGAATCGTGTAATTTAGCCATAGAACTAAGATTTGGATGTTTGCATCTGATATTGTAGAGAGCATTCGGGTAGCCAGAAACGTGTGTTTTAACACCAGAAACCGCCGCACGCCGCCACCTTGAAACCATTTTCCGGTGAGCCTCCGTTTGACCCCACTTCTCACGTTTAATCGGTGTTTTGAGATGATATTCGTGTTCTAGGAATTTTAGGGACCTCAAATATGTAATTGCATGTTAAGTTGGAGGTGTGGGGAAGGGTTTTTATCGGAGTTGCAGGTTCAGCCACGCAGGGGTCGGAGAAGACGATCTGTGTCGGTCAACACGGAAGTGTGTCGATCGACACAGAGCCTGCTTGTTGGAGGAGGTCGATCGAGCACTCCTGTCGGTCAAATGGATGTGTGTCGATCGACACAGAGGTTGCTTGTCGGAGGAGGTCGATCTAGCACTCCTGTCGGTCGACAGGATGTGTGTCGATCAACACAGGAATCATTCGACGAAGGAGGTCGATCGAACACTCCTGTCGGTCGATAGGATGTGTGTTGATCGACATGAAGTTCGACGAAAGAGTAGTTCGACACGCTCTCGTCGATCGACAAGGAATGTGTCGATCGATAGAGGTGGTCGAAAAAGAGAGAGATCGACAGGAAAGTCATCGACTCGGATGCTATGTCGACATGGGTTGTGTCGACCGACACAGAACCCTGTCGGTCAACACAGAGATTCAAAAGGGGGAGAAATTGTATTCGATTGTCCAATCTTAATTCATTTCGAGTATTAATTGAGTTATGGTTTATTATATGGTTAGAAAAGCATGAATAGTTTTATTAGAAATTGCTGAGTTATCATTGTCCTAGATCATCAGCCCTAATTTGGATATCCTTGATTACTTGTAGGAGGTTGAAAGCAGAGAGGTTAAGCTCAAGCTAGCAGGGAAAACATCTAAACTTAAGCCTAACACCAAGTGGGAAACTATTTAAGTACAAAAGCAAATGTGTGGTTTCTTTTCGAAAACATGTTAAACTGTTTTGTTTTAAATTGAGAAGCTATGCATGTTTTGTGCTACTATATCTGTCCTCTGTCGATTCCCATCGGCAGAGAGTATTACTAATGAGTTTAGAACCAGAACTTTTACTGTGTTAGAACTCATTTAGTGAAGTGGGGAAAAAAGCCCCCACATTATTATGAAGTGGGTGAACTGTTCCCACATGTTTATTGAAGTGAGGTGAAAATCCCTCTCTTGTTTTGGATCCAGTAATATGTAAACGATCGGGTCTCAAAAAGGGTTGCTGAGACTAGTGCACTTAGATGACAGTAGGTTGAGTGTGTTTTGCATTCTTGACTGATCATCGTAATTTGGAAGCCGGCCAACTTTCAGTTACATCACTGAAACAGATATAATAACATGTGAAATAGCGCGCAAATGAAAATGTTTTAGATGGCACGGTTATTTTCAACAAAACCCCGTGTCTATCTGTGTGAGTTGCATAGCACTTTCTCATATATAATGTATGTTTTCGGGCATGTTTTCCATTGGGTACATTTGTACTCAGCCCCTCGTATTGTTTCTAAAATACGCAGGTTAAGCTGCATGGATGGGAGAGCAGGGATGTAAACCGGTGATGTAAAGTTGTTTTGAAGTTAATAGATCCTGAGATATGCATCTCCATATGCATATCTCCACCACGTTACACACACGCTGCAACACGCTCTGTTCTTTCTTTCCCACCTTTTGAATGCTTGAATACTGTTTCCTTAAACTGACTCGAAGATTTACTTTTATGATATTTAATTATCTTTCCAATTTAATTTAGTCTTCCGCTTTGTTTAATTGAGAAAATGTTTGGAAAAACCTGAACATCAATGTAACGCGACCCCAAATTAGGGAAGGTCAGTTGGGGGCGTTACATAGGTGGTATCAGAGCTTGAGTTTTTGGGATCTTAAACAATTTGAAATCATTTTAGAAAACTTCGAGTCTTAAAAGTGTTTTAACTTAAGAGATTGGTGGAAGTGTCCATTCGTGTTTACACCCTACTCCATCCTGCGCCACCTGAGGTACGTTTTCAAGATTCAAAAGTTTCCCGCTTGCAATTTAAACATGAGTTGAGTATCTTTGAAAACCTTGAGTTTTAATTGAAAGTAATTTTGGGAGTTGAAAGAAAACCGTGTTATGTGGAATAAGGGAATGAGTTGTTTTGGATTGAACTAATTTCGTGTTAAGCAAGAGTGCTAACACTGATCGTTTATGAAGTGGTTTGAAGGTGCTGAGTTTGAGAAGGCTTTTGATCATGAAAGTTTGAGAATTTCTATGAGTTGAGGAAGTTTTGATATTTCAAAAGTTGAAAGTTGTTTTCATTCGGCACCAGTGAGGTGACCATCTTTGAAAGTGTGAATTGAATTCGATTTGATTGATTATTGAATTAATTGCAAGCATTTGAAAATTTTGGTGTTATGACTATAGATGTGCTAGTTGTGTTGAGTTGTAGTGTGATGTATTATGGTGTTGAACTAAGGGATAAATAGAATGAACCAGGACTAACTAATTAACTTAGGGCCTTGAAAAGACATTGACTTGGTTTGGTGGGTTGTTGTGAATTGGTGTTGTAAGGGTGGAGTGAAACGACACCTATGGTTATTAAACTTAGAATTTAAACCTTGTGTAGTGACTGGAGAGTCCAGTAGTTGAGTTGAGTGTGCAGAATGCACAAGGTTAGTGGGTGTCAAGTGTGCAGAATGCACAGAGTGCCTGACAGATCTAGTCAAGACTCGGGTGAGTGTGTAAGCACGAGGATCAGTTGGACCCTCAGCGTAGTGTGTCGGAGGACGAGCCACCACCGAGACACAAAGTTGTATATGATGATGTTATCTTTGACCTTGGGACTGACCGTTTGTTGTTGTTGTGGCAGATGGACCCACATGAGAGACTAGTGAGACGATTCAGGGAACACCTTCCTTTCTCCGAGGAGAACCTCGCATCGACATTACTGGACTATCTGGCATTGTGAGAGAGATTATGCTATTTGGGAGTGACAGATCGGGAGGCAGTAGAGAGGACGATGAATCTTATGCTGGACAGATGGACCAATTGGGTATTGTCGTTGACCAGATGGCACAGTGACAGTGTGTCGGGTACCGTAGGGAGTTACCGGCGTTTTATGGCGAACCTGATTCAGAAGGTTATTGCAGAGGGGAGCCCTTCGCTAGCGTCTTTCAAAGGTACTCAGGCATCCAGGACCAGGACTTCGTCGCCGCAGTGGACTCCAGCTTCACCGCCTACACCCTCTATTGCTCAGGTTGCACCTGCGCCTATACCCACGTCACGTCCGAGAGTACGACCTATACCGAGTACACCTGCAGAAGCTTATGTGCCACCCCTGCCCGGGTTACAACATGGAGGAGTACCAGAGGTTTCATCTGTCAAATGAGTGGAGACTTTCAGAAAATAGCAGCCTCCAATGTTTGATGGGACATGAGGCCCAGCAGCTGCAGAAGACTGGGTGAGGGAGCTTGAAAAGATTTTCAAGCATATGAGATGTTCGGAGGCAGAAAAGATCAACTGCATGTCGTACCAGTTGAAGGGGAAGGCAGATAGATGGTGGGAGACCTACGTGAAGTCGGTCGCACCAGGAGAGAGAGATCAATTGAGTTGGGACAGGTTCAAGGAGGTATTATACGAGAAGTATATTCCGAAGCAATATCAGAAAGAGAGAGAGAGAGGTGGAATTCTTTTTGTTCGAGCAGGGGAAGTTATCTGTGGAGGAGTACGATACCAAATTTGGTGAGCTACTCCAAATGGCGCCGCATCTGGCGGACACGCCACAGAAAATGGCGGAGAAATTCAGGGATGGTCTGTGCGAGGAGATCCGCACACAATTGGCGACAATGAAGGGTTTGAGCTATCAGGAGTTGCTGAGCCATGATTTGGACATCGAGGCGTCCAAAAATAAGAAGAAGATGCCTGATTGGGAGGTACAGGAGGTACAAGCCCCAGCTCCGATTCAAAAGAGGAAGTGGGAGGAGCCGCCGAGGCATTTTGTGTAGGGTCAGGGCAGCCAGAAATGCCATGACCAAGGTCGGCAACACAACTTCCAAAGGAGGCAGGACCATCAGAATTTTCATAGAAATAACCCGCATATGGCTCCGAGGCGTGACCAGAGAGATACAGGTCACCAGAACTGCCGAACGTGTGGCAGGAGGCATACCGGAGGTTGCCAGGGGAACACAGTTAGATGTTATAACTGCGGAGGCCAGGGTCATTATTCCAACCATTGCCCAATGCCGCAAGCTCAAGGTGGAAATCACCAGAATTTCCAGAGGCCGGTTAACCAGCAGCTGAGAGCGATCAGAGGTCACCGCCAGCCTTGGAGAGGCAATGCCGGGAATAGAGGAGGAGGCCGGCAGGGTAATCAGGCTCCACCTAGGGATCAAGAGGGGAATCAGCAGGGTGGTGATGGACAGCAGAGGAGAGCCAGAGCATATGCCTTGGATGGCAACCAGGATGACGGAAATCTGGCACGTATGGGGTGCATTAATGATATACCTGTTATGGTATTGTTCGATACTGGAGCATCACATACATTTATTTCATCTGCATGTGTTGAGGCACTAGAACTTAAGGTAGAAAAGAATAGTCATGACTTGAACGTAGCAATACCTTCAGGGGAAACCACTATTTCTACTTTAGTATGCCGAGACTTGAGAATCAAGTTGAATGAGGATGAGATTCGAGTAGCAGAGTTGAATGTGCTGGATATTCATGATGAAGATGTGATTCTAGGAATGGATTGGCTGTCATGGAACAAGACGACGATATTATGTCGTGAAAGGAGAGTGATCATTCCGCAGCAGGGGAATGAAGAGTCGGTTGTGCATAGATTCCAAAGGAGGCAGAGAGTGCATGTGGTTTCAGCGATTCAAGCAACGAAGTTGTTGCGTAAGGTAGGGAATCAAGCCTTCTTAGTATACTTAGAAGGAGAAGGGAAACCAGAGCTGATAGTACAAGATGTGCCTATAGTGAGAGAGTTCGAGGATGTATTTCCGAAGGAACTACCAGGGTTACCGCCAGATAGGCAGGTGGAATTCACAATTGATTTGGAACCAGGTGCGACACCAATTTCTAAAGCGTCGTACCGCATGGCCCCGAAGGAGTTGCAAGAATTGAAGGTCCAACTACAGGAACTGTTGGACATGTGATATATTAGGCCTAGCGTGTCACCATGGGGTGCACCGATTCTGTTCGCGAAGAAGAAGGACAGGTCAATGCGTATGTGCATAGATTACTGGGAGCTGAACAAGCTAACACTGAAGAACAGATACCCGTTACCGAGAATCAATGATCTATTTGATCAGCTCAATGGAGCAAAGGTGTTTTCTAAGATCGATCTTCGATCGGGGTATCATCAGTTGAAGATTAGTAAGGAGGACATTCCTAAGACAACATTTAGAACAAGATATGGTCATTACGAGTTTGTAGTAATGCCATTTGGACTTACAAATGCCCCTGCTGTGTTCATGGATTTAATGAATCGAGTATTTCATCCATATCTCGATAACTTTGTTCTGGTATTTATCGATGACATCTTAATATACTCGAAGAGCGAAGTTGAACACGAACAACATCTGAGCACGGTGTTACAAATCTTGAGAGAAGAGAAGCTGTACGCAAAGTTCAGTAAGTATGAGTTCTGGCTGAGGGAAGTGACGTTCTTGGGTCACATTGTGTCGGCTGATGGGATTAAAGTAGACCCAGCCAAGATTCAGACGGTGATGGACTGGAAATCACCAACGACGCTGAACGAGATTCGTAGTTTCCTTAGATTACTAGGATACTATAGAAGGTTCATCGAGGGCTTTTCAAAGATTGCAAAGCCAATGACGCAGTTACTTCAGAAAGGTGTGAAGTTTGTGTGGTCAGAGGAGTGCGAAGAGAGTTTCCAGAAGCTAAAGCAGCTGTTGACAACCACGCCAGTCTTAGAAGTGCCAGATTCAGATAAGAACTTTGAAGTTTACACTGATGCATCTAAGAATGGGCTAGGTTGTGTGCTGATGCAGGACGGGAAAGTGATAGCTTATGCACCAATGCAGTTAAGACCGCATGAAGTGAATTATCCGACTCATGATTTGGAGTTAGCGGCCGTAATTCATGCGCTAAAGATCTGGAGACACTATCTCTATGGAGTGAAGTGTGCCATATTCACTGATCATAAGAGTTTGAAGTACTTCTTTGAACAAAAGAATCTGAATATGAGGCAGAGGAGATGGTTAGAACTCGTAAATGATTACGATCTAACAATAAATTATCACCCAGGCAAAGCTAATTCAGTAGTTGATGCCTTGAGCAGGAAAGGAGAAGCACAGTTAGGCTGCATGCTTACAAGAGAAGGCAGTTTGATTAGAGAGTTTGAAAGGCTTCATTTAGAAGTAATATCGCCTTCGAAGAGGAAGAGGTGTGAGGTAACAACTTTGACTGTGGTACCGGATTTGAGAAAGAGAATTACTGAGGCACAGAGAGGAGACGCAGAAATTGAGAAGCTGTGCCAGAAACTGAAAATCAAGCCAGTAGGAGAATATCGGGAGGCATGTGAAGGTGCATTATTGTTTAGAGACAGAATCTTGGTGCCAACCAGTGAGGAGCTAAGGAATGAGATCTTGAGTGAGGCTCATGATACGCCGTATACCACACACCCAGGAAGTATTAAAATGTATCAAGATCTGAAACCAGGTACTGGTGGGATGGTATGAAGAATGATGTCGCTTTGTACGTAGAGAAATGCTTGTCATGTCAGCAAGTCAAGGCGTTACATCAACGGCCGTACGGGAAGTTGCAGCCGTTAGACATTCCTGAGTGGAAGTGGGAGCATATCACCATGAACTTTGTGAAGGGATTGCCAAAGTCACATATATGGAATACGGTGATATGGGTCATAGTGGATCGTCTGACGAAGAGTGCACACTTTCTGCCGATCAGAGTGAATTATGGGTCAGATAAGTTAGCTCAAATTTATGTCCGAGAGATTGTCAGACGGCACGGAGTGCCAAAATCTATTACATCTGACAGAGATGCAAAATTCACGTCTCATTTTTGGATGAGCTTACAACAGGAGTTGGGGACTTGCTTGAATTTTAGCATGGCGTTTCACCCTCAGTCAGATGGTCAATCAGAGAGGACCATTCAAACACTAGAAGACATGCTAAGAGCAGTGGTGTTAGATCGAGGAGGCAGTTGGGAGCCGATTTTGCCTTTAATTGAGTTCGCCTATAATAATAGTTATCAGGCAACCATCGGAATGGCTCCCTATGAGGCTTTGTATGGAAGGAAATGTCGTTCACCTCTATACTGGGACGAGGTAGGAGTGCGAAAGGTGGTTGGACTTGACGCTGTCAGCGAGATGATTAATATTGTCCGGCAGATCAGAGGAAGAATAAGGGAAGCACATGATGGGTTTTGTATACTGAAAGCATTTATTATAATGAGTATACAATTGTTTATTTCTCCTATCTGTTAACAATCTTACATGTATGAACAATGGTATCCTCTTGTCTCACCGATAGGGACGATCATACGACGTGCTGTTGATCGCAGAAGACAGTATGATCACTTGACCTAGTGAGACATAAACCTGATCACAGCCGAGACAGCGTATGAGGATACGTCTGTCCGGATGGCTGCGGCATTGTCGGAATAAGTAGTCTGTCTTGGTTACTTGACATGTTGGTACGCAGAAGTGGCATATTGATGGACCGCAGTGAGATGTATTCGTCTGTCTGACATCAGCGAATACAAGATTTCGTTATATTGATTGAGTCCAAACCCTAACGAAGGTTCAGTGGTTTGCACGGGTTGACTGTTGCTTTGACTTGCCATGGTGGAGAGCCTAAGTAACGTGCTCGTATATCCGCATCTTTGGTAACAACAGTTCATGTAGTACCGCCTGACACTGGGTTTAGGTAACCATATCCGAGTAATAGGATGGGGACATTCCCTGAGGAGCTCAATAACATTCATCGTGCCAAAGTCCTGCAGGCTGATTAAGTTCAGGCACGAGTGATAAGGTTTGAGTGGTACAAATCAGGAATTATAAGATATTAATTAATTGTAGTTAGAGCTTGTCAGAGGCTCTGATTAATTAATGGATGTCCGGTAACCTTAAATATGGGGATTCTCAATTAATGCAGCCCGTTCTCATAACGTGGTAATAAAGGGGTAGGTCAGTATTAATTCTGTGGTGAAAAAGAATTAATATTAATTAATTAATTGTGTCCTGGGTTGTGGACATGGGAATTAATTAATTTATAGGCCCACTTTATTATTTGCATTAGGTCCCAGGTCTGACCCAATTAAATATGCTGAATTGAGCCCAAAAAGGCCCATCAGGGATAAAACCCTAGGTCTATAAATAGACAGCTCTCTCTCATAAGTTGTAACACAGTTGAAACACACTAAACCTAGAGAGAGAGAGGGGCGCCGTTTTTGGAGAAGAAAAGGAGGAGAATTTCGATTCTTGTCCTGCTCAGAATACAGATCTACGGAGTCCTCACCAGTAGTAGATCTGAACAACATTGGGATACAGATCTGAAGACCTAATCTGGAGAACAGAATTCTTTTCTCTTGCTTTCTTTATTTTCGATTTTCTCTAGAAATTAGTATTCTAATTTCTGTTTCCGCAGACAAAATCGAATTGCGTGGTTGAATTGAAGTTTGGAATTCAAACGCAAAAGATCGGTACAGAGACGAAGGAATTACGGTAATTCTCTAATCCACGATATCGCATTAAATTCATAGGAGCATGCTAGGATTTATTATGTATTTAATTATGCACAATAACCATAAATTGATTCGGTTCATTTTAGTTTTGGTGATTCGGTTCACGTAAAACCCTACAGCACAGAGCAGGCAAAAGTCTTATGCTGACTCGAGGAGGGCTGAGTTATGCTTTGAAGTAGGAGACAATGTATTCCTCAAAGTCTCGCCTTCCAGAGGAATAGTACGTTTTGGAGTGAAAGGCAAGCTACGACCGCGCTATGTGGGACCTTACGAGATTTTAGAGCGCATTGGTCCAGTAGCGTACAAGTTAGCACTACCCCCGAGCATGGGTAATGTCCACAGTGTGTTTCACGTGTCTCAATTGAGAAAGTATGTATATGACCCCAAGCACGTGATTCACCAAGAGGAAGTAGTTTAGAATCCGGATCTGCAGTATGAAGAGCGGCAGGAAGCTATTCTGGACAGTAAGATTCAGGAGCTGAGAAATAAGTCGATTCCGCTCGTGAAGGTGCTTTGGAGTCACCATGGGCGTGAAGAAGCGACCTGGGAGCTGGAAGATAAGATGAGGGAGAAATATTCAGAGCTTTTCGAAGATTTGTGAATTTCGGGGACGAAATTTTTATAAGGGTGAGAGGATATAATACCCCAAGCTTTGATAAGCTTATGTAATGCTTAATTATTTTAATAAAGAGAATTTGTTCCAAAAATCATGTATTAATTATATTATTGAGCTTGAATTTAATTATATTGGATGGAATATCAAGTTTTTATTTGTTTTGGAGATAGAATCAGTTTATACTTAGATATATTCATATATGGAACCAACAAATCAAGGTGGGTGGAATTTCATAAATATATGTATTAGATACATATATTAATTGGAATATTGAAAATTATATTGTTATGTATATACATCTATATAGGTATATTATATTTAGTGAGTTGGGAATTTTTACAAAACAAATATAATAAAGAAAATACACTTCATTTCATCCCTTCACCTTCAAACCTAGAGAGAGAAAGAGTTGAGAGCTCCTTCCACCCCACCCCAACCTCGAAAATCTGTCGACTTTTCGACGAGATTCCGGCCAGCTCCGGCCACCCCCGACCGAACCGACGCCACCACCTTGTAGCTTGTCTTCCCAGCTTTCTAAAGAGCTATAGTGGACGCCGTGGAGTGGAGGATTGAAGGAGATATTGAAGAGAGAAGGTGAGGTGGGTGTCACATTTTGATTTTTGGGTTTTAATGTTGAATCGTGTAATTTAGCCATAGAACTAAGATTTGGATGTTTGCATTGTGTTTCTGATATTGTAGAGAGCATTCGGGTAGCCGGAAACGTGTGTTTTACCACCGAAAACCGCCGCACGCCGCCACCTTCAAACCATTTTTTGGTGAGCCTCCGTTTGAACCCACTTCTCGCGTTTAATCGGTGTTTTGAGATGATATTCGTGTTCTAGGAAGTTTAGGGATCTCGAATATGTAATTGCATGTTAAGTTGGAGGTGTGGGGAAGGGTTTTAATCGGGTTGCAGGTTCAGCCGCGCAGGGGTCGGAGAAGACGATCTGTGTCGGTCGACAGGGAAGTGTGTCGATCGACACAAAGGCTGCTTGTCGGAGGAGGTCAATCGAGCGCTCCTATCGGTCGACAGGATGCATGTCAATTGACACAGAGGCTGCATGTCGGAGGAGGTCGATCGAGCACTCCTGTCGGTCGACAAGATGTGTGTCGATCGACACAGGACCCGTTCAAGGAAGGAGGTTGATCGAACACTCCTGTCGGTCGACAGGATGTGTGTCAATCGACATGAAGTTCGACGGAGGAGTAGTTCGACACGCTCCCATCGATCGACAAGGGATGTGTCGATCGACAGAGGTGGTCGACAGAGAGAGAGACCGACAGAGAAGTCATCGACTCGGATGCTGTGTCGACATGGGTTGTGTCGATTGACACGGAACCCTATCGGTCGACACAGAGATTCAAAAGGGGGAGAAACTGGATTCGATTGTCCAATTTTAATTCATTTCGAGTATTAATTGAGTTATGGTTTATTATATGGTTAGAAAAGCATGAATAGTTTTATTAGAAATTGCTGAGTTATCAATGTCCTAGATCATCAACCCTAATTTGGATATCCTTGATTATTTGTAGGAGGTTGAAAGCAGAGAGGTTAAGCTCAAGCTAGCAGGGAAAACATCTAAACTTAAGCGTAACACCAGGTGGGAAACTATTTAAGTACAAAAGCAAATGTATGGTTTCTTTTCGAAAACGTGTTAAACTGTTTTGTTTTAAATTGAGAAGCTATGCATGTTTTGTGCTACTATATATGTCCTCTGTCGATTCCCATCGGCAGAGAGTATTACTAATGAGTTTAGAACCAGAACTTTTACTGTGCTAGAACTCATTTAGTGAAGTGGGGTAAAAAGCCCCCACATTATTATGAAGTGGGTGAACTATCCCCACATGTTTATTGAAGTGAGGTGAAAAGCCCTCTCGTGTTTTGGATCCAGTAATATGTAAACGATTGGGTCTCAAAAAGGGTTGCTGAGATTAGTGCACTTAGATGACAGTAGGTTGAGTGAGTTTTGCATTCCTGACTGATCATCATTTTTTGGAAGCCGGCCAACTTCCAGTTACAACACTGAAACATATATAATAACATGTGAAATAGCGCACAAATGAAAATATTTTAGATGGCACGGTTCTTTTCAACAAAACCTCGTGTCTATCTGTGTGAGTTGCATAACACTTTCTCATATATAATGTATATTTTCGGGCATGTTTTCCATTGAGTACATTTGTACTCAGCCCCTCGTATTGTTTCTAAAATACGCAGGTTGAGCTGCATGGATGGGAGAGCAGAGGTGTAAACCGGCGATGTAAAGTTGTTTTGAAGTTAATAGATCCTGAGATATGCATCTCCATATGCATATCTCCACCACGTTACACACACGCTGCAACACGCTCTGTTCTTTCCTTCCCACCTTTTGAATGCTTGAATACTGTTTCCTTAAACTGATTCGAAGATTTACTTTTATGATATTTAATTATCTTTCCAATTTAATTTGGTCTTCCGCTAATTGAGAAAATGTTTGGAAAAACCTGAACATCAATGTAACGCGACCCCAAATTAGGGAAGATCAGTTGGAGCGTTACATATTACATGCAAATTAATAAATTAATAACGGATTAGTTAATAATTACTCATATTTTCTTTACTAAAATGCATGCACCTTTAACAATTAACATAAATTAATGTCAGTTTGGGGCCATATTAACGTCAATCAATTGATTAAAATTAGCTTCAAATTTCCCATAATCTTGTTATAATCAATTAATGTCAGCTTAAATTTCTCTATTAGTGTATTATAATATTGTTTAATCCAATAAGTTCACTATTAATAATGAAATTCTAATTAGTATTTAAATAGGATCATTTGTGACATTTTTTGTTAATTATTAGATGGAAAAAATGCTTTCAAATCTTATATTTATAATTAATGTTGGAATATATTGCTAATGAATATTGATTTTAATAATGATAATGTGGATAAGTTAATTTAAAAAAACAAACTAATTGTGTTTTCTATATAATTAATTAATTGACAAAGCACTATTTACGTCGATCATACGAATTTAATATAATATTTAAAAATTCATAAAATATGATTTTCTAATTATAAATAAATTAAAATAATAAATAATTAATTATTAAATTGTTCAAAGTACCCACGATAATAAATCTAACATGAATAATTTTACCATTACATTTCTTATAATTACTCATTACACAATACATTGGTTTTTGATTTGTTTTAAAATAAACAAATGGCAATTTAATGGATTAGAAATTCAGATTAATATGAATTATTTAATTATGAACGTTTTGATTTTAGATTTTTAATCAAATATTAGTAATTAAATTAATTATTTTATGTCCACATAAAGAAAAATAGAATTAATTACTTATTGAAAATTTAGAACCTACTAAGAATACATGTTCATATATTTATATATACCCATGAAAATAAATAGAAATTATTAATTATAACTTATAACTAATATATTTATCATATTTGTGATTACTTATTTAACATATTTTAATTCTATTTTCAGTATGTTTTTGGGCGAATTTTTTTTTGTATTGATGGATTTTGCTTTTATTAATATATAGATTATAGAACGTTCCAAATCTTCTATACTTTTCATGGTAAAGCGTGAAATCCATCGCCCACCTTCATTTAAGTAATTAGTTTCTATAAATCATACATATTTATAATAGGAATATTATTTTAAGTGGAAAATATTTTATTGAGAGTTCTTCTTTTAAATATACATACAATAAATATAAATTTGCATATATATCCGATATTATTCAAATGTAAAGAAATATTCGAATGAAAAATAAGAATTTCAAGCTCAAATTATTGATTCACATTAAAATGTGTATATTATAATTTTAAAAATCATAAATATCTTCTTTAGTGTTACTATAATTCCAATTCAAAATTAAAAAGGTAAAGAATAATAACATTTAACTAATCATGGTTCCGTATTAAACTTGATTATTTATTTTAATTATTTTTAATAAATGTTATAATTTATTAGAATACCTTATAAGTCAAAAAAGTTGATTTTCATATATAATTATCTTACAATATACTCATTAATTTAATTATAAATAAATATTGTATTGTGTTGAATGTGAGACCAAATACATTTATAGTTAGAAGATAGAATGCACAAATATCAACATTCATTAGGAAATAAATTAAAATAAGTTTTAATGTCAATGTTACACATATTTCCACAACTCAAAACATTCATAAATACAAAAATCAGTTTTGTATATAAAAAAATCATCTCAAGATGAATACAAATTTCAATGAGAAAATAGAATTTGTAAATCTAAATATAAAAATATTGTAGACAATATTTCTAAGACATTGCAAAACTAAAATAAAAATAAAAAACTAAAATCGAGTATGCACTAATCAATAAACTAAATAAAACTTAGCTCATATACAACCACCAAAATAACATGGAACGGGACCATCTTACAACATCTTCAATCAGATATGAAAAATAAAAATATCAACTCAATGCATCATCTATTTATACTACAAATTTGCATTGTTTATATTTAAAAGCAACATGAAATTTGCCCATTGATTAAGATTCATAATTAAAATAGTTAAGTGTAACAAGTTACATACCATTGATATAGCATCCAATCTATATCTATATAAAAGCAAGACTCCATATTAAAGAAAAAAATCCCGCCCAAAAAATTTTCCAAAAAAAAAACCCACAAATTTATGGTAATAATTTGATAAGTTAGAATTGGATTCCAATCAACAATAAATCTGCGGTTTGGGATTTTCATTGGGTATTAAAAACTACTTACTCATATAAATATGGAAATATATTATTAAACAAAATAAATTAAATACTACTAAAAATAATTAATTATTAAAAATAGTATTTAAAAAATTCAACGCCCAGGAGCCAAACTAATTTTTTTAACAATACAAATCATAAACATTATTAGTGTCAGATTACCGGTTAAGAAACAAATTTATATAATTTAGTAATAAAATGTATTTTCCTATACGGTGAAGGCAAATGCACAATTATTATGATTATAAATAAACCATAACAGTTACACATTTCTTAAAATTTATTTGTAATATTTATACACACTTAACACCTAAAAAATAGACATAAAAAATATGCTATAATTTAAATATAAATTTTATATTTGTAAACATACTGTAATTTAATATTCATTTGATATGGCTAAACAGGAATTACGGAAAAAAATTAAAAGAATTTTCTCTATGTATAAATATTCACTACATATAAAAATAAAATATCTACAAATCTTTTTTTTTACTACCTAAAATAATTAATATCACACTAATTACAAAACAGAGTTAATGTTTTCTAATTTATTATTGGACAATTAATAAAATATGGCAAACAAATAATTATCTTAGTTACCTTAATTAATAGACGTATTTAATGTTATAATCTTTATCGTCAAAATTTTTAAATAATGATATATATATATTTGATTTTAAAGTTGATATCATTTACAAATATTTTTTTAAAAAATAAAACTTCTCACTTGATATTTATTTTTAGAGTCTTTTTACTGCCCTGATTGATATTTGGTGACTTTCTTTCTTTCATCCATCCACAAGGCTCTAAAAAGAAAGAGATCGAGAGAGAGAGGCTCAATGTCGTGGGTCAGTGTCCCGCGGACCTTCTCTTTTATGATTTATTTAATTTTTTAATTATTTATATCAAAATATCTCAATTATTTTTTTTTTTATAAAAAAAAAACTAATAACAAAATTATGAAAAATATCAGAATCGTGTAGTGGGTATTTCTTAAATATATATAATATTTTGGGTATTTTCATAATATAAAATAATGAAAATGAGTATTAATAAATTTAAACTTACACTTAGATTTACCCGAGAAATCTCAAATTCATAATTTATTTTTTTTATAAAAAGTTAGGAGTGAGCAACGGACAGTTCAGTTTGAAATCCGAACTGAACCTGCAAAACCGTTAACCCGCAAATTTTTTAAAATGTATCCTGAACCGCTCGATTCAAAATATGTAGACCGTACCGAATTATCGATTTCAATTTGATTTTGATTTAAACAAAAAATATCAAAAAAAAAACTCAAAATCACAATAAAAAAGCAATATTTGAGAGGGGCTGAGTGGGGGTTGAGGGATTGAGTGAGGGCTACGAGGCTGCAAGCTGGTGACTGGCGAGCAGCGTGAGACGACAGGGATGGCAAGCCGAGATATAAAGAGCGACGTGCGTGAGGGGCTGAGTAGGGGTGAGAGATTGAGCAAGGGTCGGGACAGATTGGGCGGCATGCGTGAAGTGAGGGGCTAATTAGGCCAGAGGGTGAGTGATTGAGCGAGGGAGTCTGGAGTAGGGTTTCGTTGGGTAAGTACTAACTTGGGTTTGTAACTTTGTATTTTGCATTTTGTAAAATATAAAAATTGTAATTTATTTAGATATATAATAATATAAATAAATACAGAATATTTAATAATTTATATATGTATATGGATTGTGGTTAGGTTATAACCGAACCAATATTGAACCAAACCGATAACCCAAAATTTTTCTAAAATCCAACCCGAATCGAAACCGCATGTGTTTTCAAACTGACCCAAATCCGACGGTTCGGTTCGGATTGACGGCTTAAGTTTTGTTTTACTCATCCCTATCACAAGTAATGTACTTTCACAACTAAACCGAAATAATGGACAAATAATTGATTTTTATAGATGACTATTGTTGATTCAGTTTTATTTATCATAAACAGATTTTTAGATTATTGAATCTCTTTCTAAATATAATATTACCTTAAAATGGCCAGCAACAAATTTTTTATGAAATTTCATTGTATTAAAAAGAATTTTCAAAAAAAAGTTATTCTATCCATCTCATTATTATGCATAATTTAAGTTGTAATACTAATATAAAAGTTAGATTTAAGCTTCAATATTTTATATCTTATTTATAATAAATTGAAAGTAAATAAAAAAAATCAAGGTACAAGTTTACCTCAATTTTATATATGCATGTGCTAATGATAACATTCAAATATTTCATTATCTAAAGTTAATACAACTCTTTTCAAAATATCAATTTTACAATATATTTGACTATAGGAAGAAATAGTTATAATTTTATTTTATTTAATAAACTATAATATAATTTAATGAAATTAGTATATATTTATTATTGATAAATTACTAATAGTAATATATATGCGCCGCGCATCGCGCGAGAGGAAATCTAGTTACAATAAAATAGCAAATCATAATTTATTTTCAATTATTAGGATAATATTATTTTAGAAAAAAAAAAGTCTTAAAAAGTTTTATGTTTAGGTATATACATGTGTAGAACTTATTTTAGTTTTATTGCAAGTAATTAATTTATAATGCGTTGCTTTGTAATAACTCTCATAAAGTACACATTTTGTTCTTTTTTTTTTTCTAATAAACACTTTGAATAATATTAGTAATCTTAATTTTTTATATATATCAACAAAATAGTTAGTAATACTTAATTATAAATTCTAGTAACTAAATACTTACTCTATATATTTTTAATTACCAAATATATAGTAGAACTATTTTGGTAAGTTACCCTATGTATTCTTAATTATCTAATATATTGTAGACTAATATATGGTAAGTATTTTTGGGGGAAATTTTTGGGTGTGGGATTTTGCTTTTAAATATATATAGATTATTTGAGCACTATAACTTTTAATTTTTTTGTTATGCCCTTATTAAAAGATGATGTATTTATAATTCATCAAAATTCAAAATAATAAAATATTAAATATTTAAAATAAACAATAAATAAAAGTAAACCAAAACCAAAGTAAATTAAAAAATTTAAGTTTATTTTAACAGAAATATTAACTGAAGTATCAGCGGATTTAATTTTTATTTTCAAATTGAGTTAAAGACTTTAAATTTTTAATTCTGAAATAATAAAGTTAAGATTCTTAAAAAATAAAATAATTAAATAAACTTGAAATATATATAAGTAATTTTAAAATTCCAAAATAAAATTGAAAATAATTTTTTTTACCGGAAACATTAGTTGATGTTTAGTGTTTAGGGGGGCTTTTAATATTTGTTTTAATTTTAGACTGTATTTCAAATTTATTTAAATAATCAGTATTTAATTTAATTTTAGATTTATTTTTACTATCTAATTTAGTAGAACTTCTCAAATTTATTTTTACTTAATATTTTTTATTCAAATCTTATTTTTTATTTTCAGATTTATTTTAAAAATTTAAATATACTTCTATTTACTTTGTTTTGATTTATTTTATTATTGGTTTATTTTTTAATATTTATGTTGGTTCCAAAATTAAAGTTAGTCAAAGTGCGGTGAAAATTTTTCACGGTTGGATCCTCCAAACTAGTGATTCTGGTACCGGCTTGGGTTCAGAAATGCGGTTGTCTATTTTGGCGATCAATATATTACTTGGGTCGATTCAGTAATATACTTCAATACTTGAGGTGTTAGGTTTTAAATCCAATGCAGAAATTAAATAAAACAGTAAATAACACAAAAGATTTATAGAGGTTCGGACCAAACCGTCATACGACTTCTCTTCAGACGCGCAGTCTTGAAATCACTAAGCTGAGGATTACAAGTTGTCGACGCTCTGTTGCTAACTTGTGAATAACACAAAGGATTTATAGAGGTTCAAACCAAACCGTCATACATCTTCTCTTCAGACGCGCAGTCTCGAGATCACTAAGCTGAGGATTACAAAGATGTCAACGCTCTGTTGCTAACTTGTGAATGCCCATGCCCACCAGTCCTCTAGCTGACTCGCCAATCCACTCTCTCACTCGCCAATTCCTTCGCTCTCCCTCACTTCTTCAATTCTGAAGTGTAGGCTCATGACCTAACCTTCAATCTGGACGTGAGAGTTGAGTTCCTCTCATGATCGTCGGTTTACAGTATACACCAGTGATAGTGGCCACCGGAAAAGTGACTACTCGAAGATATTTTCTTGCTCATAAAGTAAGAAAACAAAAATAGCTCTTTCTAGATGCACAGAGTCTCGTGTTCAGGAAGAAACAAAAAGCTGATAGAACAACCTGAAAGCTTTTGGATGCTGAGAGTAGGTAGCTTTCGAGAATGACAAACTAGTAGAAGATTGTTTTGTTCCAACATGGAGTTTGTCAGAATTCAATCTGTTAACCTTCACAATGTGGTTTGCAGCCTCTATTTATACGCGCTCCTTAGAAGGTTTGAATTCGTAGCCGTTGTGAGACAGAAAGACCCGTTCTATCGAGGTCTTCTTTCAAACTCGTAGTGTCCTTTTTGTCAGAGCAGGTAGAATTTTGCTGCTTCGGTGAGAACCATTGTTAGCAAGTTCGAGAATATTTGCTAGTCGATTCCTGGGATAAACAAGCTTTTGAGCCCAGACTTTAAGATCTTATTTCTTAAAGTCTAGTATTGAAAAAAGTCTTCGTTTGTCCTAGCTTGCTGGTGTCTCTTCTAGCTGGTTGGGAAGTGCCTTGCTGGTGACACTTGGTTGTAAGCTCCTTGTTGGTGGTTCATCAGCTGGTGATGACGTATTAGTCAGCTTCCTCCAAAGACGCTTTACTGGTAAAGATAATTAGCCAGCAATCTCCAAACAAAGTTCTTTGCTGGTGAAAATTTCGCAAGCAAATCTCCTAAAGCTTGTAATAAGCTCCCATTACAACTCGATAATTCATATACAAGATATTACAAGTTTGAGCTAACCTAGCTAAAGACACTCTGTCTAATAGTATATTTGACTCATCAAAACAATATATAAGGAAGAAATTACTAACAATTTATTATTATCATTTTGAGTTTGATAAATTGTAAATATAAAATATTTTAATAAGGGCATAATAGAAAAAATAAAAGTTAGAGTATTTAAATGATTCAATTTTAAAAATAGAAGGGCCTATTGACTCAAATAATCATAGAGTAATGTGTTCCTATTATAATAATCCGAGAATTAATATGGCCCTTATCTCTTAATTAATTAAATATAAGTATGTTATCTCTTTTAAACCCTAATCAAAACTATTAAATATAAATATATATACATAGATCTTCACCTATCCTATATCGTTGCCCCCAAAAATGAAGAAAAATTGATTGGAGGGCCGAAGGCTAGAGAAAATTAATACGTTTAATTACATCCCTCCCTATTTTATTTCTAGCTAATTTTTTTTTTTTTGGTTTCTTCTCATGCATAGCCGTTAGGGGTGTGCATGGTTTGGCCGAAACCAGCCGAACTCGCCAAACCAAATTAATTTGGTCGGTTTGAGAAAAATGATTGGCCAGGTTGATTTGAAAATTTTCAAACCGGATGATTTGATTTGGCCGATGGTTTGAAGGATGAAATCGGCCATTTCGGCCGAACCGGCCGTATAAATAATATAATTTTAAATATAATAATGATAATAAAATATTATTTGATATAAAGCTAAAATATCAATTATATTGATATATGTCCGATGCTTATTTTCTTTCGAATTGCAACCCTATATATTAACTTATATTTCATTGTTTCTTGCAAACATAATATTATTTATTTATTACTTATCTCCTATTTATAATTAATGACAAGCGAGAGATATTTATATTAGTTTTATTTTGTGTATCATTATTTCATTAATATTTAATAGTCAAATTGATATACAAGTTTCATTATTTGCAATATTATTAGTTGAATAATTTTAAAACCGTTTAAACCGGCCGAACCAAACCGTTTTAATATGGTTTGGCCGATTTGGTTTAAAATAATTATTTGGCTGGTTTGGTTTGTGAAAATTTCAAACCGTACCTATTGATTTGATCCGTATTTCACCTCTTAAACCGGCCAAACCGGACCGTGCACACCCCTAATAGCCGTGCATGTATATTTAAAGGCGTTATTATTAGTTTGCGGTCCCTGTCGACCTTATATATACATGTATACTCAGTCTCAGAAATGGAATATAGGGTTATCAGTGTCGTGCATATAATTTTAGAAAAAAAAGGAGTATTGTTATTTTAGAACTCAAAAGATAGTTAAATTATCAATTTAGGATCTGGAAGATGATTTGTCAATCTAGGACCCAAAAGATCAAATAATTATCAATCCAGGACCTGCTATTGAGATCCTGGATTGATAATTGTATGATCTTTCGGGTCCTGGATTGAGAATTATTGAGACCTTTCGGATCCTGAATCGATAATTAAACTATCTTTCGGGTCTTAAATTGATAAAACTCCAAAAAAGACTATTACTCCCTTATATCGTGGTGTTTGATTATGCAAGTTTGTTAAATTATATTTAGGAAAATAATACTTCCTTCGTTCCAATTATTTGGTCCGAGATGTTATTTTAGGATGTTTCAGTTATATGGTTCAATTTCTATATATTGTATTATTTTCTCTGGTAATTTACACCCTGGATAATCTTAGAAATGAGAATATTAAATATAATATTATGAAAATGAGAGGTTAATTAATGCTTGAAATAAGGGTAATATTAAAAATTTTGTTTAAATATTAAATAATTTTTTACAAACGTGCAAATCAATCTGGATCATATATTCGAAACGGAGAGAGTATATTAAAACAAACTCCTAATAATATTCTTATTTAAAAATATTAATTAATCTATTTTTTTCTATCATATTGCATTTAATATTCTCATTTTTTAAAATTATTCAAGGGTGCATTTGTAAATTATATAAAAAAAATATACAAAATATAAAAATTGAACCATATAATTTAAATATCTAAAATAGTAACATAGAACATATAAAATATCTAAAATAGTAACATAAAATATTTCTCAAAAAAAAATAAAATTAGAACATATAAAATATAAATGAAAAGAGGGAATATTTTTTTACAAACATGACTCATGAGCTATAATAATACATTTTTGTATAATAACAAATAAGTTATATTATTATTATTATTATTATTATTATTATTTTGAAACGCTTATAAATACAAGTGAAGTTGCAAGTTACAACCCAACAAAGAAAGGAGAGTCAATAGAGATGGAGTTTGAGTTCCCATTAGCAATCTTACTTGTTGTCACCTCTCTCACTCTCTCCACTGTTTTCAAGCTACTGCAGAAATCCGGAAGCCACACCGCATCATCAACGCTTCTGAATCGCATCCCCGGTCCCAAGAAGCTCCCGCTCATCGGAAACCTGCACCTTCTGGCCGGCAAGTCTCCGCCGCACCATGTATTCAGAGACTTGGCCGGCGAATACGGACCTCTAATGCAGCTGCAACTCGGGAGCGTTCCTTTCATCATTGTCTCCTCGGTGGAGGTGGCGAGACAAGTCTTGAGAACCCACGACTCCGTGTTCGCCAACAGGCCCCCGGTTCTTGCGTTGAAGACGATCACTTACAACTTCACCGACATCGGCAATGCCCCATATGGTGAGTACTGGAAGCAACTCAGAAAGATCTGCACGCTCGAGCTGTTCAGCGCCAGGCGCGTCAAGAGTTTCAGACACATAAGAGAGGAGGTGAATGCCACTATGGCCGAGTCGATCGCTTCAAGTTCAAATGAAGGATTGCCGGCCAATCTGTCGGAAAGAGTTTCCCTTGCTTCGTTTGATATAACCGCCAGGGCGTCTATCGGTGAGGAAACGGAGGAGAAAGGAACGATGACGGCGGTGATCAAGGATGTTCTGAAGCTGGGATCCGGCCTCAGCATCGCAGATCTGTATCCTTCCAGCAGGTTAGTTCCTGCGATCACAGGAGTGAATTTCAAGATAAAGAGTGTTTTCCGCAAAGCCGACAGGGTTCTTCAACGTATAGTCGACCACCATAGAGCAGCAGCCATGGCCATGGACGGCCATATCATGGGAAGAAGATCAGAAGATCTGGTCGACCTGCTTCTAAAATATCAAGTTGATGGGGCCCAAGTGCACCTCTCCGACGACAATATTAAAGCAGTGATAATGGTTTGTGTTTTCTAAGATTATTCTGATGCAACTTCAGAAATCTTTTTTATTAATTTTATGGTACGTTCGTGCAGGATATGTTTATTGCTGGTGGAGACACATCTGCCGCAGTGGTAGATTGGGCGATGTCGGAGATGGTGAGAAGTCCAGGCATATTGAAAAGGGCACAAGATGAAGTGAGGCGGATCTTCGACAACGAGGGTTACGTAGATGAGGAAAAGTTGGAGGAGCTAAACTACCTCCAATTAGTGATCAAAGAGACGATGAGATTACACACTCCGGCGCCATTTTTAGTCCCTAGGATGAGCAGTGAGAGGTGTGAAATCAATGGGTATGAAATACCAGCCAACACTAGATTGATAGTGAATGCTTGGGCAATAGGAAGGGACCCCAAGTATTGGGATGAAGCGGAGAAGTTTAAACCAGAAAGATTTGAGGATAGCAGCATTGATTATAAAGGGAACAGTCTTGAATTCATACCTTTTGGTTCTGGAAGGAGAATCTGCCCGGGCATGTGGTTCGGGCTGGCAAGCGCAGAGTTTTCGCTTGCAACGCTTCTCTATCATTTTGATTGGAAAATGCCAAATGGGATGAAATATCAACAACTGGACATGAATGAGGAGTTCGGGGTGGTTGTTAGAAGGAAACAGGATTTGATTTTAATTCCCACTCTTAAGAGGCCATTAATGGGCTCGTCCAAGGTTTCTGGTGCTGTTTGAATAAGAAAAAATATAAAGCAGTTTCTCTTTGTAATAAGTCGATTGAAAGGCTGAAACCAACCGATGCTTGTGTTGGGTCAAAGCAGCAGATAATATAATGTTTCAAGCCAACAAATAAAAGTTGGATTAACCAAGGAATAAGCCTCTTATTTCACACACAATACAGATGTTTATTCATGGAGTTTTATGAAATGACAACTCGACGTATATCAAAACTCTCTTCTTTGTTGATTTCACATGGAAGTCATTCATGACGGAATAAGTTATACCAATTCAACTTAAATGAAAATCAAAGAAAGCTGAACCAGAAAACGTATTGGACACTAAGAAATAAGAAACACAACAATACTATGTCTGCTGATTCAAAACCAAATTGAATATCAGGCCTCGGATCGGATGGTTAAGCCATCTTTCTTTGCACAATAATAGACCGTTTTGTCCACAAGATTAATCAAGAGTCTGCAGAATATAGAAATGCCAAGCAAACACAATAACATAAAAAAAGGGAAAAGAAAAACAAGGTCCCAGAGATTTGTTTTCCAGCTTGCTCACCTGTCCTCTTCAACACTCCACTGGCTGCAAGTGCACCTTATTAGCTGATTTCGCCTTATTTGGGCACCTAACAAACTTTTTAGTCGATGCAGACATTGCCATGAACAATACTCTTGCTTGTTTTGCTGCCATTTTCATTATGGTAGCCAAAATCATCACCAGCGAACAACAACAAAGCTTATATGAAAGGCTTTGAACCATGGTATTGGGAAGATGTTTTGGTTACCGCCGAGGAATCTTTCCTGTCTGTAAAGTTCAAGAACCCACCAGCCTGAATGTCTGAAAACATGCCTCGTAAGGCTTTTTTAATCCAAAATCTGCCATAGAAGAACCACAGGAAATTAAATGCATGATATGAGGGATCAACTTCCTGAGTTGCTAATTCTATCATTCAAAGCAATCATGATCAACAGACCCTTTTACTGCAATGTATTAAACCACTTACAAGATTGTCGTCGATATATCCAGAGAAAGGAAGAAAAATAAAGATAATCTAGAAAATTCAGAGCTCTACAGGGAAATTAAGACTACTTATATAACCAACTACTATGGATTAAGGAGATTATAAAACGGGACGAAGAAGAGAGTACCTTTGTGCTTCAGGCTGACAGCAAATATTCTCACAAAAGAACTCAACAATTTCTTGTGCAGCCATCATCTTCTCTTCTCTTATGATATGCTCTACCTGAACGCAAAGAAGTTGATGAAACCATTACATAAATAAAAATCAACCAAAAAATTAATGCAATTACAAGAAAACAACCATTCGAGCAGTGTCTTCTTGACCAGTTTCAAGTAGCTTGGCGATTTCCTTCCTCATCTGCTTCAGCTGATTCCTCAGTAACTTAATACAAGGGATCATGAGTTTGAGCAAGATTTTACTACAAATTTACCAAAAAAACAACTACAATCTGTGTGGATATTTCCACAAAAAACTGGATATAATACACTAAACCACACAACACAGCCACATATGAGTTAAATAAAAATCAAATTAAACAGAATTTAGCCATTGCATCTCTACAAATCATCAGGATTGAATCAAAATAAGAAATTTAACAGTTTCGGAGGAAAAATATTCGGTGCAATTCACCAGAGATCGATACACAGTAAAACTTCAAACAACTCAAGATAATAGCAATTTACTACATTTTGCAGTCAGTCCCTGTCCTGTCCTGTCCACCTTATATATTATAATAATAATATAATATAATGTGCAGGGCATCATGTGTACTCAGCTTCACAAACGGACACAATCAATATGGGGGTTATTTTATTGTAGTGAATAAATAATATTCCAGACCAATAAAAACTCACCTAATCCTGCTAAAAAAACCATTCACCTAATCAAAACTCAGCCTAGGACTATACTATGCTGTGACAAAAACAAATCATTTCGAATCTTGATTTATTTTTACGAGCATGATTAATGAGCTGTATATGATAATTATTAAAAAACCGGAGACTATTTTAATTTTGAAACGCTTATACATACAAGCAAGTGATGTTACAAGACCACAAAGAAAGGAACATATAGATACAGATAAGATGACTGAAATTAGTATGAGAGTGATGGAGTTTGAGTTCCCATTAGCTATCTTACTTGTTGTCGCCTCTCTCACTCTCTTGATTGTTTTCAAGTTACTGCAGAAATCCGGAAGCCATAATGCATCCTCACTGCTTCTGAATCGCATCCCCGGTCCCAAGAAGCTCCCGCTCATCGGAAACCTGCACCTTCTGGCCGGCAAGTCTCCGACGCACCATGTTTTCAGAGACTTGGCCGCCGAATAAGGACCTCTGATGCGGCTCCAACTGGGCGGCGTTCCTTTCCTCGTCGTCTCCTCGGTGGAAGTCGCCAAAGAGGTGGTGAAAACCCATGACGCCGTCTTCGCCAACAGGCCTCCGATTCTTGCGTTGAAGGCGATTACTTACAACTTCACCGACATCGGCAATGCCCCATATGGTGAATACTGGAGGCAGCTCAGAAAGATCTGCACGCTCGAGGTGTTTAGCGCCAGGCGCGTCAAGAGTTTCAGACCCATAAGAGAGGAGGTGAACGCCACTATGGCCGAGTCGATTGCTTCAAATGAAGGAACTCCGGCCAATCTGTCGGAAAGAGTTTACCTCTCTTCGTTTGATATCACCGCCAGGGCGTCTATCGGTAAGGAAACGGAGGAGAAAGGAACGATGACGGCGGTGATCAAGGACGTTGTGAAGATTGGATCCGGCCTCAGCATCGCAGATCTGTATCCTTCCAGCAGGTTAGTTCCTGTGATCACTGGAGTGAATATCAAGATACGGAGTATTTTCCGCAAAACGGACAGGGTTGTTCAACGTATAGTCGACGGCCATAGAGCAGCAGCCATGGCCATGGACGGCCATACCATGGGAAGAAGATCAGAAGATCTGGTAGACGTGCTTCTTAAATATCAACATGATGGGGCCGAAGTGCAACTCTCTGACGACAACATTAAAGCTGTGATAATGGTTAGTGCTATTCCTTCAACTATGATTTCTATTTACTTGAGATTGTAACGAAAGGAAAAATCTTTCAATATATATACCCCTAATTTTTTTTTGTATGTGCAGGATATGTTTCTTGCTGGTGGAGACACATCAGCCGCAGTGGTGGATTGGGCCATGTCGGAGATGGTGAGAAGTCCAGGCATATTGAAAAGGGCACAAGATGAAGTGAGGCGGATCTTCGACAACGAGGGTTACGTAGATGAGGAAAAGTTGGAGGAGCTAAACTACCTCAAATTAGTGATCAAAGAGACTTTGCGACTGCACCCACCACTCCCACTTTTATTTCCCAGACAGAACAGTGAGATGCGTGAAATCAATGGATATGAAATACCAGCAAACACTAGAGTCATGATCAATGCTTGGGCACTGGGAAGAGACCCCAAGAATTGGAAGGAAGCAGAGAAGTTTAAACCAGAAAGATTTGAGGATAGCAGCATTGATTTCAAAGGGAACAATCTTGAATTCATACCTTTTGGTGCTGGAAGGAGAATCTGCCCGGGCATGTCGTTCGGGCTGGCAAACGTGGAGCTTTCGCTTGCCATGCTTCTCTATCATTTCGATTGGGAAATGCCTCATGGGATGAAAAATGAAGAACTGGATATGTCTGAGGACTCTGGGGCCATTGTGAAAAGGAAACAGGATTTGCTTTTAATTCCCACTCTTCAGAGGCCATTAGTGGGCTCTGCTGCTGTTTGAATAAGACTATTGTGTATGAGTTTGATGATGAAGCAGATTGTATTGGAGCAGTTTCTCTTTGTAATAAGTCGAATGAAGGCTGAAATGGATTTTTGCCTTTTTTTTTTTTTTTTTTTTGTTGAGTGGATGCTTAATTATAGCAAGACACACATCGCATGAATACATGAAACAGATTTTTGTAAAATAAATATTTTTCAAGAAATGAATTATAAGCATCCTCTCCTTGTTTTGATTTGTTTTTAATATTTCAGACTACATAACGAACTACTGTTTCCACAAGGGAGTGTTGTCTGCTTGCTGACCTTCACGCATTACAAACAAATCAAGATCCTTCTTTCACTTCACACTGCAACTGCATCAACAGAAACATATCAGATGGATGTTCGACATCACAACTCTCTTATTTGTCGATTTCACATGGAAGCTCGACATGCATATCATCCATGAATGCGTCAATGCAGCTCCTATTGAAACGACAACCATCATCAAATACAAGATCTTGGACCTCATTAAACAAAAGAATTAGAAGACAACTTGCAATTAACATAGAGAATGTGTAGCGTCTCAACAAATGCTTTATTCATTACAGAATAAGTTACACGAATTCAACTTAAAATGAAAATCAAAGAAAGCGAACCCAGAAAACATATTAGACACTAACAAATAAGAAACAGAACACAAAATTTACTTCTGGCAGATCATGTAAAAACAACCCCCAACGTACGCAAAAAAAAACTTCTTCAAATTACCTTATCATAAGGCATCATTTCACCAAAAAATATAGATCTTGTTAGATAGGTTCTAATCTAACACAACCTCAAATAACCCGTTATCTTATTGGTAATCCAAAATATATATTTATATATAAAAAGATCATAACATATGAAATACTGTCGCATTACATTTTCAGTGAGGCAAAGAATCAATCCTGGAAAGAAACAGAAAATGCAAATGTAAAAGATAAAACCTTAGCGTATTGCATTGCATTGCATGTAGGATCTTTTCAGGTTGAAACATTATGATGTGACATTAGAATACAAGTGCCAATGTGATTAAGATGAATGGAGAGCCAAAAAACTTCTTCGCCATGAAAGACATCAAGCTTGAAACTCCACAGCTCCAGAAGGCCAGATTACGGAACCCGCGGTTTGTTATCCCAGGTCTCTCTTGCTTCAAGAAGATGTGGGCAATATCTTTGAGCCAACACTTCTACTTGTTCAGCAAATGACTTATTTCCATGGTGGCCAATATGTCGAACCATCTGGCTCCAACGCCTCCGACAGACATCCCCAGGTCTTTCATTAATAAGGTTATCCCAGTCGACATCTTCCAAGCAAGTTGCATCTAACCTATAAAGTTCACCAATCAGACGATAGTCATCGGAATCAACCCATATACCATCAGCTACCATGGGTGATGTCATTTGTTTGTACCACTTGGTGCTACAGGTAGCTGGATTTCGAGTGGATAATGAATCACTAATTGCAGACCAAGCGATATTGTCCAGCAACATCCCATGTTTGGATATCTTCTCTTCAAAAACTTTCAATTGTAGATCAGTATTCACCAAATCAAATAACTTCTGGTACTCATCTTGTGACCAATGACCTTTCTTCAAGTCAGGTAATTTTATCCTGCGCCAGGTATCCTTAACATGCCATGTGTGTTTGCCAAGTACATCTGCCAATGCTCTCCACTGGTTACCATGCTCTTCCTGGTGCTTCCTTATCATGTCATACTCTTCTTGAGTCCATTTACGTTCCTCAGACCTCATAAATAAAATTCGAGCCCGATAATAAACAGCACTATATGGTCTATATGGTATGGCAGACCCTATTTCTTTCCAGCAACCTCTCAATTTCTGGTGCTTCCTGCAGTTTAAGACCATGTCCAGGCCTTCATCGCCTAAAGCATGCTCCTCAATGTACTTCAAAACAGCATCCTTCACAAGCTCATCTTCCTCAAGAGTGAACCGCTTGCCTCTGACCAGATTGTCCTTAGCATGCCCCTCCTCAGTATTTGAATTTGAAGAGAGGGGAAAAACCTCATCTTGATCAGAAAATCTGACTTTCTTATTACTTTTTTTCGGTGAAGGACTATCTGAACCATTTACCACCAAACAGGGTTTCCTCTTTTTGCCTTTGATGGCAGATTCAGCTTCAACATCTCTTCCATCATCAGAACCACTTCTTAAAATCTTGGCCTTCTTTTTCTTCCTTTTGTTGGTACTCCCTGTTTCATTATTTTGTGTCTCATTAATATTCAGATTATCAGCATATTCTTGTTGAGCAGCGGCCAGATCACTTTTATAGTTCTCTTTCTTTTTGTATTTCTTTTTCTTCTTTTCATGATTAGTCTTCGCTTTACCATCATCATGAGTCAACTGAATATGATCTTCAACATTTTCTGGCAAACTTTCCTGCTGCACAGACCCAGCAGTATTATCATACTTTCCCTTTGTCTTGTCCTTTTTTCTTTTCTTCGCATTAACTAAGCCATTCTCACTATGAACTACTCTGATCACTTCTCCCTCTTCCTCTCCCTCGTTGATGTCAGTTCTTTTCACTTTCCCTTTCTTCGTTGCTTCCATAGCCTCTTTTCCAGAAACACTTCCTCCATCCCCCTCAGCTTCTTCAGTGTAAAGCGTCCCAAATTTCTCATTTTTATTATTTTTCTTCTCTCTTTTCTTCCGCTTCCTTTCAGCACTATCCACAATTAGTCCACATCTCTGACCATTCCTTTCAGCAATATCAATTTCTAGTCCACCAGCATTCTCACCAAATACTACATTTAATTCACCTTCCCTTGAAACATTCATCATGTCACACTCAGAATTTGGGGCTACCTTAATTCTCTTATTCTTCTCTTTATCCTTTTTACGATACCTATTCACTTCAGAAATAACTTCTTTCTCGGACACTCGAGCAGACTCGGTTGTCTGCATCGAATCAGCATTATGCGCCTCTTCTATGCCGTTGGCACTTGTTTTACTTTTTGTATCCTTCTTATGCTTCTGCTTAATTTTCTCCTTGTTCACTGCCCCTTCTTCATCCATGCCTAGATGAGAAAAAAACAGCAACTAAGCAACAAAAGGATAAGGGAAAAATTACTAATATAATAAAACTGAGTTGCCAGCAAAATCACACAAGTGACATTTTCAATTAAATCATCAGGATTGTAGTTATCTAACATCTGCGATTATCTAACATATTCAATGATTACAGTTATCATAAACTATTTTTGCTGCATCTGTACTGCTCAAACTCCCCTTAAAAAAAAATCAAATTATGTGCGCAATAAAATCGAACGAGTTTGGGAAAAATCATAAAAATAGGAAAGAGCATGCATCATATGTATAGATTATTTTATAATCTGTAGATTTGAGTACTCCGCTGAAAATACGTAGATCAACCAAAATACACACTTTCGAATGACTTACTCTTGAGGAAAAAAAAAAAGAAAAGAATTTTAGTGTGTGAAAGGATCACCAGGCGCAGAAATTGGGGATTTTAAATTTCTCATATTTTAGAAAGCGTGAACAACAACTGATGAAAACGAAATTCAAAGAGGTATATTATACACAGCACAGAAGGACGAATGAAAACGAAGAAACTGGAACTCAATCGGGTAAGCAAACCGACGGCGAGGAGTAAATGGCGGGATAAGGATCTCAATACTACCGATTACGATAGTGCACAGATTATAAACAAACAGAATAGAACACAGCCCAGAGAAGCAAACAACTACAGCCCCAAAATAAATATAGAAAGGAATCGAGAAACAACGAACCGTCTGAACTCTTGATCTTGTCGGTAGTAAGGGTTGATGAATCCGATTATTTCTGGGGTCAATATGGTTACCGGCAGAGCGACGGCGGGACCCTTGTTTCTTGGGTTGAGGTCTGAGGGTGTACAGCGTCGTTGATTTCTTTTAAAAACAGGTAGGGTTTTGCTGTTTTAATAATTAACTAGATTACACCCGTGCATTGCACGAATTATCTATATACTATATGAAATGAAAATAGTTTCACTTATTTACAACTCTGCCATTTTCCCTCCAAAACTTATCACATCAAAATTAATGAGTATTATTTTTTAATTTACTTATATTCACCAACCTATCTAAATTTTATCTCACTATTAATAAACTACTTCATACTATCTTTAGATTATTAACTTAAATTTATAATTTTTATTCCAAATTTTAATTACTTATCAAATTTATATTATTTTTAAAAAATAATTTTAAAACTATTTTTTCTCAACCTCAAAATGATATTATTCAAAATTTTGAAAATCTATATCTGTATACTATATGAAATGAAAATAGTTCCACTTATTTACAACTATGTCATTTTTCCTCCAAAACTTATCACATCAAAATTAATATTATTTTTTAATTTACTTATATTCACCAACCTATCTAAATTTTATCTCACTATTAATAAACTACTTCATACTATCTTTAGATTATTAACTTAGATTTATAATTTTTATTCCAAATTTTAATTACTTATCAAATTCATATTATTTTACAAAAATAATTTTAAAACTAATTTTTCTCAACCTCAAAATGATATTATTCAAAATTTTGAAAATCTATATAATATATTAAATGAAAATAGTCTAGAATAATTTTTTCCTCCAAATCTTTTTTATGTCAATTTTATATTATTTTTATACTATTTTATTATATTTTAGATATGTAATAACCAACAATAAAAATATTAAAGAAATTATTTTTGTCATTTTTTTTTCTTTAGAACATCTCATTTCAACAATTCATTGTATTTAATACAAGTATAATATTTTTTATAGAATAATATTTAAACAAACATAGTAGGCTTTGTGTTTAATATAATTCTTTTTTATTTTATTTAATTTGTATATATATTTGATGTATAGTATTATATTAAGCACAAAAATTTGTATTGTAATAAAATTTCAAATAAAATAAGAACTTAAGAATTACCTATGTTATGATTTTCGTATCATAAAATTTGACATTTTTATTTTTATAATTTTGAACTATGCATAACTTATATGTGATTATCTTCATTTAGTTAGAAGATATGTTAATTTATTGTTTTAAATAATATTACTATTTCCACTATTATGAATTTTACCATGATGATTTTTTATGTAATAATCCATGAAATTTTAAATATTTATATAATGTATTAAAAAGAATAGTTTATAATAATTATTCCATCCAAAACATTATCATGTTAATTTTGAATTATTTCTATATTATTTTTTCTATTATATTATAAAATATGTAATAAACAATAATCAAAATATAAAATCTATATTTTTCATTTTTCTTTAAAATAATTCATTTCACCAATTTATTTTATTTATTATATTTTAAATAATACAAGTATAATATTTTTCATGGAATAATATTCAAACCAAATGTTTGATAAAATTCTTTTTAATTTTATTAAATTTGTGTATATATTTAATGTATAATATTATATTGAAGTACAAGAACAAAAGTGCACAAAAAATTCTATTGTATTTCTAAAAATAAGATCGTATTGTATTAAATTTTATATGAAATAAGAATTCAAGAATTACTTATGTTACAATTTGATTTTATTTTTTTTTTAATTATATACTGTTCTAGCTATTATAAATTTTACCATCATTATTCTTTATATAATAATCAATAAAATTTTAAATATGTAAATTTGAAGAATATGTATTACTTTAAAAGAGACATTTTAATTTTTTAGAAGACTTTAGTTAGCCATAACCACTAAATAAATTGAAAATTTATTATTTGGTAATATCTTTTTTCACTCAATTTAAATTATAGTTTGATAATGTTTTTTATATATCCATGTCATGAGGTACAATATTTTTATTTATTAGAATGTGTATATTTTCTTTCAGTTACACACTTTTATTTATTAATATTTAAAATTATTAAACTTCTTATGAATTCAATTATTTTGAAGAAAATTAAATGATTTGTCTTAATTATATTTGTGAGGTGACAAAGATTGCATACTGTAAACTTATAAAAATTTGTATTTACCTAATTTTATATTAAATATAAATAAGATGACTAAGTAGAATATGGGTTTATATTTAGAATAATTTAAAATTTTAAATGAGTTTTAATTTGAGACGTAAGTGATTAAAGTATTTTGTCTGTTTCTATTAAATTATTAAATTGATACACAATTAAATTACAACATATGAATAGATTAAAATTTTAAATTAATGATATTATTAAAAAAATAAAATTTTAAATAAATAATATTTTACCGTGCAACGCACGGGTGCAAATCTAGTATATTTTGATAATTAAATATAGTTCAAGAAATTATATATATTTATAGGTATTTTTATTAATAAACTTATATTATAAAGTTAGTGTAGATATTATTGAATTCAATAAATATAATTTAAACAAATTTATCATGATATTATATGTTTTTTTTAGATTTAAATTATTAGAAAAAATAAGATTTTATGGTGGAGAAACATTTAGAATTTAGATAATAAAATATTTAAGATAAGAAGGATATTTATTTGGTGAATGTTTTTTTTTTTTTCTTGATACAAATGTGATAATACAACCCCTATTTATATAGTAATGAATGGTTGGGATTTAACCACCCTAATTTTTAGAATAATCTTTATAATTCTATATCTATCTAATTCTATATCTATCTGATTTTTTAGAAAGTTCTATAGATTTTTGTAGAACTTAATTCTAACTATTACAAATTTTTGCTTAAATTTCTAAAGCAAAAAATATTAATAATTATAGTTAAAAATTATTAGCCCAACTAAAGTTTATGATTTACATGAAAAAGATTAGATTCTAAATTATACTCCCTCTGTCCCTCACCATTAGTCCCACATGGTTTGGCACAGGAACCAATATTCACCAAAATTTAGTAATTTAATAATGTATTAAATGATAATGAATGGATTACAATTTTTACAATTTACCAAAAGGGCAAAAATATTGATGTGAGTAGCTGGAGGCCAAAATTCATGGGAAAAAGCTGAATCAAATTTTTGTGAAGGGAAGAGAGAAAAAAATCATGGTAGAAGAAGTACACGGCGGAGCTACGCGACCCCAACCGGAAGAGGACTCGGGTATGGCTAGAGACATTTGACACCGAGGTGGAAGGAGCCAGAGCTTACAACTGGGCGGCGTTGAAGCTCCAGGGAAGCAAAGCCATACTCAACTTCACAGCTTGAGTTTGGAACCGACGCCACTAAAGAAGTGGAGATGGCAGTCTGCAGCTGGAAGAGGAGTAGGGATGAGGAGTGTCAGGAGAGAGAAGAAAGTGGTGAGGAGGGAGGAGAATGTAGTGGTGGAGATGGAGAGCGAGTTTCAAAGATCGTGCCATTAACGCCGTCGAGTTGGACTGCGATTTGGGATGGGGAGGAGGGGAGGGGGAGGTGCCTCCGTTGAGAGAATAGAAGAGAGAAATTTTGAGAGAAATGAGTGTCGGCTGGATGGGGGGTGAGGGTAATGATTTTAGGGTTGGGGGGTAATTTAGTCTTTTAGGCTTAATTAGGTTTAAATTATTAATTTTAATTTATCTTAATTTTTAACCAAAAAAGGAAATAGGACTAATTGGTGGGACGAGCGAAAATGGAAAGTGGGACTAATAGTGCGGGACGGAGGGAGTAATATTTAAAAAAAGAGATAAATATGATAATTAATTGAAATTTGGATAAAGATTTATGATTTTCAATTATTAATCTAGGGGTGTGCATCGGGTCAGGTCGGGACAAACCCGACCCGAAATAGACCACCCGACCATGACCCAAAACACGCACGACATCCCCTCTCACCCGACCCAAAATTCGGTCGGATGGGTCGGGTTTGACCCGATTTTTAAGCAACAAAGGATGGCGTTTGATACCAAATTTCTTGCATACAGTTTCAAGTTTGAGATCAGTCAGCAGTCAGCAGAGGGAGTTTAGTCCTATTCTACAGAGAACAACAAATAAAGCCTATAACATTCTTACCTCACACAAGTTTCCCGGAGTGCGAACGACAAACGCAGTAGTGACGGTGGGCGGTGGCTGGGTGCGTGCAGCAGGGACGGTGGCAGGCGCAGGGCGGCTCAGCTGGGTGCAGCACCTTTACTGTATTAAGCGGAGTTAAGTGAAATTCAAGTGTGCAGAAAAAAGAAAAAATGAGAATAAGGAAAGCAATGGAACAATGAATACATACTAATATCCTATTTGTTCTGTGTAATAAAAAGGGAAAAGGGTTATTACATATGTAAAACAATGTCAAGAAATTGCCCACAATTGAAATAAACCAAAGGCCAGCAACAACCGCCTCAATGTCAAATATTGAACGAATGACAAAGTAGTTGCCGAGCAATCAACTAAATGAAAAAATTAAAATAAAAAATCCAGAAAAAGGGAATCAGATTAATTGGGGCAATAACCATAAAGAATTTTGAAAACATAAGCAAGATCCTAAATTGAATTGAATGTATATCTGACATTAATAGCAAGCTTCGTCATGAAAAGATTGAGATAAGTTTCAACACAAATTTAATCAATCCATAGTAAATGATAGATGATCGGATCACACATCATTGGCAAGAGAATTTCTCAAGTTTTCTTTTAGAAACTAAACATTCAATACACGGCCAAATATTTACCAGAATGAGTAAAGGTGTAAAAATATTTCATTTTTATGGAATCACCTTTACCGGGTGCCTGAGTAAGGGCTCAGCAGGGAGCACAACAGCGGAGGGGTGGCTGACTGGCTGTGTGCGAGTAGTAGTCGGCGGTGGCAGCACAGCCACAGAGACGAGCCGCTAGCCGACGGAGGGGCGAAGCGAAAACGCAGGCACGCCGGCGAGCAGGGCGGAGGTGGGTGATGGGTGGCAGCACGAGCGGCGGCAAATCTTTGTTTGAGAGAGAAAATGTTAGGGTTTAGATATTTTAAATAATGTATTTTTATTTTTAAATATACTAAATTTGCACAATCAAATATATATTTTAATTTATAATTTTAAAATATAATTAACAAAAGGGTAAATAGGGAAAAATACCCTAAACTATTGACGTTTTTGGAAAAATACCCCAATCTATTTTCATAAGTTAAAAATACTCCAATCTTTACTTTTATTTATGAATTATACCCTTATCTATTGATATTTCGAGAAAATACCCTAATGTATTATTATTAGTTAAAAATACCTCAATCTTTAATTTCGTTTACGAATTATACCAAAGCAAGAAATATTATTGACACACACAAAGATGACAGTCAAAACAACTATATTCGTCGTGTTAAATTTAATGTATTAGACAATCACCATTTGCTATATATTCTAAAAAGTATTTAAACTTCATGTTCTACTCTTCTCTTTTTTTTTTTTTTTTGTTTCCTTCGGTTGGTGTAACGTCCAATTCAAACGAAGACGGGTATATTTTGATAAAAGATCACACGTAAAAACATGCATTGAGAGAAAAATAAGGAATTCAAGTAACCGAATGAAACAAAAAAAAGAGCAGAACATTGAGTTTTAAATACTTTTCAAAAGATAAATGCATTTGAATATATAACAATTATTGATTGTTTAGTACATTAAATATAACACGGACGGTGATAGTTGTTTAGACTGCCATATTTGTGTGAGCCAATAATATTTCTCGTTTTGGTATAATTCATAAACGAAATTAAAGATTGGGGTATTTTTAACTAATAATAATACATTGGGGTATTTTCCCAAAATATCAATAGATCTGGATATAATTCATAAATGTAAGTAAAAATTGAGGTATTTTTAACTTATGGAAATAGACTGAGGTATTTTTTCCGAAAACGTCAATAGTTTAAGGTATTTTCCCCTATTTACCCTTAACAAAAATATATATTAGAATATTTTAGAAATTTATTTTATATATATTTAATTTTTATTCAACTATATTATACGTCAAAACTATATATATGAATTTAATAAAAATAAAATTTATACGATTTAATTTTAATATGATCTCATAAATAATATTATATTTATATTATTTAAAAATATAATAAATACAATAAATTAATTAGATCTAATATTTTTAAGAAAAAGTCAAAAATATAATTTTGTTATATTTTTAATATTGTTTATTATATATCTATATTATAATAGAATTTAAAAAATAAAAATAAAAATTGATTAATATGATTTTGACGGGAACATTTAATAGAGACTATTTTATTTAATATAGTATATAGATTAGAATTAGAATTCTAATTTAAGCTGTGTTAAAAGGGCAAAGTAGAATTTTTTTAAAAAAAAATAAAATAATTTATTTAAATTATGTGGTACTTAACCCTACCACCGCCACACCAAATATTATTCAATAAGTCATAGCTATCATCAATATATAGGAAAAAGAAAAAATTAGATGAACTAACTCATTCCAAAAATCTCGGCAAAAAACCAATTCCAAGTTCACTTGGGATTGAATTATTGAAAATCCATCCAAAAATGTTGAGGCAAATAGCAATTACGGCTCTCGGGGGACGTCTCCGGAGCTCCACGGCCGCCGGCTGTGGTGGCCTGCGGCGGGCTTATCACGAGAGAGTGGTGGACCACTACGAGAACCCGAGGAACGTCGGGTCGTTCGACAAGAACGATCCAAATGTCGGAACGGGTCTCGTTGGAGCGCCGGCGTGCGGCGACGTCATGAAATTGCAGATTAGGGTTGATGATGAGACCGGTAAAATTGTTGATGCTTGTTTCAAGACTTTTGGATGTGGCTCGGCCATCGCTTCCTCTTCCGTCGGTATGTCTATTGAATCGAGTTGATGAGTTCCATTTGCAAAGGTTCCGCGATATGAGCAATTTTCCTTTTTGGTTCGATTTTGGAGCTATTTTGAATTTGGGGTTTTATAACTAAATTTTAGCGCTTGGTTAATTAAGAATCTGGAGCTAATAATATGTTTTGGTTTGATTTTGCCCCTCCCCTAAAGGCCTAAACACGAGAGAGGTGTTTTGACGCAGAAAAAGTGAATTTAGTTTATCGTGAGTGTAGCTATGAGCCTATGATGTGCTGAAGCTTTTTGTATTGTTGGTAAGCGAGAATCGAGCTAACTGATGGTTTATCTAGTTATTGAGATTATATTTATTCAATAGAAATTGTATTATTAGCCTCTACATAGAGGGATTTAGTTGTGCGTTAGTTTCTTACAGTAATAAAAATTTGAAGTAATTAGAGTTGCTCTGAGTCTTGTAATTTATTGGTTTATATTTATTCAATAGAAATTGTATTATTAGCCTCTACATAGAGGGATTTAGTTGTGCGTTAGTTTCTTACAGTAATAAAAATTTGAAGTAATTAGAGTTGCTCTGAGTCTTGTAATTTATTGGTTTAGCTGAATGATGGAAAGGTGACTTTGAGATATTCCATTGCCTTCTTTCTGTTGATACATGATACTATGCCTTCCCATTATTTTTTGCAAATTTTGGTATGCATGTGTGGGTTATCTTTTTCTTGCAATCATAACATTTCATTGGATACCACATTAGATTCCTATGACAGATACAAGGATTGGTCTTTTTGTGAATCATACCATTATAGAAGAGGCATAATAAACTCTCAAACCTTCCAAGTTGTGATTTTCTCTGCTTCTGTAAATGTATTTTTTTGCTGCTAGCATTTTCTATAACTAAATATTTCTGGTTGCAGCAACTGAATGGGTGAAAGGTAAACAAATGGAGGAAGTCCTGACTATCAAGAATACGTAAGTTCAATTATACGTTTGATTCTATGATGCACCTTTTAATCAGCTTAAGTTTTGATAATGGTTTAATGTTTGTAGCATGCGTTCTTGCTTCTGGATCTAACAGATTAGCTGCTCCACTTTGTTGTGTAGTTTATACTTCCTGCCTTGACTTAGGATGGTCTGCAAATAATGTGTTTCTGCTGCCTCTATCTTCTTATGTGGGAGTTTTATCTTGAATGAACTTGAGCATTGTCATTCGTCAGTTATGAGCTTCTATGGTTTGACATAGATTTTTAGTTTTTGCGTTGTAAAAAATAGAAAAAAAATATTAAGATTCTTAGAGAATGTTCCCATCTTCTCTGTAGGCCCCTCTGACGAAACATGTTCATGATATATCTTTCTAGCTATTTTATAAGCTCTTTATATCTGGCTGCTTCTAAATATTAGCTTCGTTGGAGATTATTGGTAGTAGATATCACTATCACCAAACGTACCAAAAAGTGCTACAGTCCAGTTTGAAGCAAAAACATCTTGTCGAGATTTTCAACTAGCACATATTTCTCTATAGCTCCATGGTTCCCTGTCAGCATTTGTTTTCTGATTCATTGCTGGACTGCAGGGAAATTGCAAAACATCTATCCCTTCCACCCGTAAAACTACACTGCAGCATGCTTGCTGAGGATGCAATAAAGGCTGCTGTCAAAGATTACGAGGCTAAACGATCAAAGTCAAGTGGAAGTCGAGAAGCTACCCCGAAGGAGGAGAAAGCTGCTGATGCTTGAGAATGCACTTTGGAATTACCAACGACTGTTTTACTGATGATGTTTTAATAATAATTTGTTCTGTGGAAATCGCTAGGTTTTGCCACTTTTTCATACAACATTACCAGGAATTGGGATTCGTTGTACATTAGTTTTTGGGTTTTCTATGCTTGTCTCAATTAAGATCTTTGTTTTGGAGGCTGAGGCAGGATTACTTATAGACTTTCGTTTGTGTGTATACTATTGAAAACTCCTTGCTGCATATTTTATTTTGTTATACTTTTTTTTTGTGTAATATACCAATTAAATTTGATGGCGATGTGGGTGTCAGACAATTCCTGAATTGTTGGTTAGTATGATTGAAGTGCAAATATAGGAGCTTCTAAACGAAGTTTAGTTTATGCTTAATGATTCAAAAAATGTCAATAAATGGAATAAATTCTTCTAGTAATCAGTTCATCAGACAGAATTATAACTAGACTATGCCTGCAGCTGCAATCAGTAGTACATCAATGTCACACTAGAGGATTAGAATCAGACTTGTGTCACCCACCAGCTGAAAACATTAATTGACATCCATTTTTTCCAGAAGATAGTAAGCTCTCATCGTCATGTTATTTCTATGTCAGGTTTCATTGCTTCTCCATTTCCTAAATGTTAACGAAATCTTCTTAGTTGAATTAGCATCACGCTAATGTCATCAACAGAGCCCCTGGAAACAGAGAGATCAATCAACTTTCTGCACGCCGATAGCGATTGAAACTTGTCCACGTTCATGCAAAAGGGGCGAGCAATGTTCACAGCTTCCTGATTACTAACCTGCAAAAAATTGAAAAATAGTGATACATAGATGAGATTCACATTCCATTGACGGGATAGGCTCGTCATGTATCATTCAGACTCAGGCATTTAGTTACCTTATCCCATAATCCATCAGAAGCAAGGAGCAAAAACTCGTATTCAGGATCGAGTGCAAGGACTGATGTCTCTGGTTCAGCTGTGATCCATTGCTTAAGATAATGGTCTCCAATAGCCCTCGAGACAGCTAAAGTTCCTAGTACTCTCCAAACACCATTCCGACACTCCACAAAACCACCCTAAAATAGCATATAACATTAGTCTTAAGATAAGACAACTGCTAGCCACGCCAAACTGTAAGGATAAATAAAAAATGTGATTATTCAAACTAGGACTAGTGTGGATATTTGATTTCTTACCAGCATCTCGATCCGTTGCCTCTCGTCTTCCCTGGATGGACGGTGATCAGAAGTGAGTGCCTCCGCAATCCCATTTTTGCTACACACAGCACGACAGTCTCCAACATTGGATACCACCAAGTTGCCTCTGGTGATTAGGGCAGTTACACAACACGCTCCACCACGAACATCTCTTTTGAGAAATTCAGAATCAGTCGTCAAGTAACCATCCTTTACAGCCCGTTGAATGTCACTGTGATCTCCCCTTCTTCTGTTTAGTTCTTCTATAATGTTCTTATCCAAATTTTCAGCTGCAAACTCAGCAGCCTTTGCACCTCCATGCCCATCAAAAATGCCAAAGAATGCCTACAACAATATATATATAAACACAGGCTTTTAGATTCAAATATTCAAACAATCAACTAGATGCTACAAAACCAAATCCCAAAGCATGAAATCAAGATGAGTTCAAACTGAATCCTACACCCTAAATCTCATGATTCTTTCATTCAAGAGCAAAGATCACATTTTTACCAAACTATCAAGAACTAATCACCCATTTACAACACATGCTTGAATGTTCTATATGTATCTGCTTTAGTGTTTGAAATGTTCACCTCTAACTCTAACAGCACATTCCAAAGATTAAAAAAAAAAAAAACTCCCAAGCACGAATTTATCTATAACTAGGCAAAAACAAAGCTTCCAGAAATATACCTGCTTCGAATCACCTTGAATTCCCACAGAAGCAGAGTATCTATCCTCTATCTCATCCCTCCTTCCTCTCTTACAACACACAGAATAGCCATCTCCCTCCACCTCGACCACATCCTCCGCCTCCACGGCAGTCCCATCCGCCGCTACATTCTCCTCTACAGAGAAAACAGGAATGTCCAGCCTCGGAGGCCTCTTCCTCTTCAAAACCGCGGCTGAATCTCCGCAGCCGGATAAAGCCTTGATAAGCCCACTTGATTTCTGCAGCCGAATGAGCCGAGGGGATGAAGAATTCGGAGAGCAGACAGAAGCCGACGTAGATGACGGCGAGAAAACCGGTGACTTTGAGATTGCCACAGTGCAAGAAGACATTTTTTCTCCTTGTTTTCCTTCTGTTAACCCCCCTTCCCTTGTGTTTTGAGTTTTGAAGAATTCCTCTCCAACGTTCGAATTTGTAAAGAATGTATAGATAGAGATGGGTCAGTGTTGGGGGTGGGGTGGGTGACGAGGGGTTGGTTTAAAATCACTTCATCGTTAACTCCGATTGTTATATTTATTTATTGTCTTTTCCTTTTGAATTCTTCTTTAATGGAAAAATGAAAAATCCTTTTCTTTTCATAAAATCTTGACTGAGTCGAGCTTTTTTACACTCTTCTTAAAGAAGTAAAATTGAAATTGATGAAGTCAAGATTCCTCAAAAAACAAGAACTGTTCAATTCAATTTTCAATTTTCTTAGTGTTCAATTTTTTAATATTGAAGAAACTTTCCATGTATAATCGCGCTAATACGGTAAAAAAAAAAAAAAAAAAAAAAGTTGATTTTGACCTTTAATGGAGTAATTGTCTTGATGAGTAAATTGTTGTTTCAATATATGGATTAGATTGATCGATTTGACCCGTTCTAACGAAAGAATGACGAGATTGATTATTAGCAAATTTAATCTCTGAAGAAATCAAATTGAATGATCCACTAACCTAATTTGAAAATCTCAATATATCTTTAGGTTTCTACTTTTTTTTTTCCTTTTCAAACTTCCCAATTGGAAGAACTTTCTATAACATGGATGGTAATTGATTACTATAAATTACGAATGAAGAGGATATGGAGAAAGAAATCAAGGAATCATTAGAGGATAAAAGATTGCTAAGTTCCATTTTTTTTTACTTAATTAATGACTAATATAAACTCATGACCATTTATGATTATGGGAAAATTATTTATATTATTCAAAAAATTGAATTTTGAGTCTATTTTATCACAAGTTTTTTTCTTCTATCGAAATTATCCAACCGTTTACTTAGGGGTGTAAATAAATCAAACTGTTCGTGATCTACTAGGATTTCGATTCGAAAAAATCTCGTTCGAGCTTGTTTATTAAATAAACCAAATTTGAGCATCATAGTATTCAATTCATGAGCTCGTAAGCAAGTTCGTTAGCTAAAGTTAATAAGAAATATAAAATAATTATTTTTTAAAAAATATTATTTTCATGATAAATATTTCTAGTCATTAGAAAATTTAGAACTTGAGTATGAAAATGATATTAATTTTGGAATAAATAATTTTTTCTTTAAAAATAACAACGATCATTTTAAATATATTTTAAATTTAGAAAGTTCGTTTAGGTTTGACTAAAGCTCGATAAAGTTCGTGAACATTAAAATATCCGATAAAAAATTTGAAGCTCTACTTGATACTAAACGAGTCAAACTTGAGCACGACATTACTCGACTTGATTCGATTACACTCCTACTTTTACTTATGTTTATGAATTTCCTCCCACATAAATGACAATAATTCATTGCTATTCACACATTTTTCTTCTACGTAGATGCCACGTCAACATCCACATAAATTTTTATTTATTTATTTTAAATGAGGAATTATGAAAACAACGTCGTTCATTAAAATTTGAAAATTTAGCTAGGGAATCACACATTTGTTCAATTTTTAAACTTTAATGAAATAACATTTTAGAAAAAATACATTAAAATATGCGTGATAAATTAGCGTCATTTGTTACGTGTGATGAAATTCTTAAAAACAATTAAAAGCTAGGATAATCATGAAAATCTATGTATCAAATTTTCCACCTCTTAATTAAACTGGGCCCTCGCTTGAAGGGAAGGTCTTCATGAGTTTGGCCCATTTATATTCTATTTGATGAGCCCAAGCCGAATAATAAGAAATGATTTTATTTGACATTTTTGTAGTTACATATTCTCAAAATTCTCTAAAAAATACAAAAGATTTAATTTAAGTGCAAATAGGCTGTCTGATAAGTAATTAAGAACACCGACATCATCGCCACTTGCTAAAAAATCTGCAGAAAATAATAAATTGACTAGTGCTCCGTTACATCGAGATCCAAAATTGTAATATAAAAACATTATCATAGATATATTATAGGTCCATTGCCCCATAGTCTCGTTGAATATGTAAAAAAAAAAAAAATAGACTAGATATATAGTCAATCATGTTACCAAGATGAAGATTCATCGTCGAAGTTGTGCAATATTTCCCAGCATTTCTTGCCAGCCAACTGTATTCAAGAATCATAACAGGTATGCATAATTTCTCCTCGTTAATTCAGATATATATATATATTAGTTCGTTGCAGTTGTTTAAATAATTAAATATTTGCTATTATAATATGCTTCGTATATGTTAATTTTCTTTTTTTCTTTTTTTTTTTTTAATTTCTGGTTTTTAGAGTAAGAATGGATAAAGGCATCGCCATGGCTAGCTGGTTAAGTATATGTATTTGTTCACTCATTTTGGTGAATATTGCTCAAGTCCATGGCGATCGTTTGGTCGACATTACTTTCCTAGACAGTGCTATCCCAAAGGGAGCAGGTTCCGTATTATTTTCTTTTTAATTTAGTTGACTTCATATCTAAACTATCATTTAGGTCTTGAATCGGTAATTCTTCAAAGTATTATTAATTCAGGATTTGAAATATAATTAATTAATCGATTTAAGATTCGAAAGATAAATTCTTAATTTAAGACCTGAAACAGGGTGATTGCCAATTTTTTTTTTTTTTTTTTGGTGCAGTTTGTTTGGATGGGAGTCCACCTGCTTACTCCTATGCTGAGGGATTTGGCAATGGATCTAGAAGTTGGATTGTGTATTTGCAGGTAGACGTTGTACTATATATAATGTCGTGATGAAACATTATATATATTTTAATTATGAGAATGGAATATATTGATGAAATAATTAATTCATGTATATATATTAGGCGGGTGGATGGTGTAATTCAAAAGCCGATTGTTTCAATAGATCGAGTGGACCGCGTGGGAGTACTTACCCATTCATTGGTAACCAAACTAACTTCTCAGGGTTGCTAGACACAAACTGCACCTTAAATCCAGGTAATATATTATTTAATTTCTCAATAAAATAATAATTATAATAATTATATTTGCCTTCATTTTATTGTATACAGAATTTTGATTTATTTATCTCTACTATGATTTTAGAATTCTACAATTGGCACAAGGTTTTCATTTACTACTGCGATGGCTCCTCATTTATGTCAGACATCGAGCACGTCGATCCTGTAAGTCCTGTATTTGGTTGATTAATTAATCTCTCTCTCTCTCTCTTCACATATTTCTACGTATATATATATACACCTTGTAATATGAATATATGATGAAATTTGATTATAATTAATGTTTCAGGAGACAAATGTGAGGTATCGAGGTGGCAGGATTTTTAAGGTTATGATGGAAGAACTGCTTTGTAAAGGAATGAGACATGCCCAGAATGTATGAATGTTCATTATATATATAAAATTAATATATTTGACAGAATGAAATACTAAGAATTTAGATGCATGCAGGCGATCTTAGTGGGGAGCTCGGCAGGAGGATTGACGACGATGCTACACTGTGATAGGTTTCGAGCACTCTTTCCCAAAAGGAGTAGAGTCAGAGTCAAGTGCATTTCTGATTCTGGTTTTATCATTCATGGGTAATACTAATTACTTATACTATATATACAATCTAATTCTCACCCTTAATTAATTAGCTCTACTGATTTCCATGGTTTAGTTTTTTCTAATATTGATTTTCATTGGAGTAAGTTTTTTCTTTTTTTTTTAGTTCAATCAGATTTTTTTTTAATTTGTTAATTGAGCCTTTCAAATCTTCTTTATCTGCATCTTTAAAATTAATGATCACCAATCTATGTCCAATAAATCATAAACTCTGAGCTTGATTTGATTCTCATTGAACCCCTCTGTCTATATATAATATATTCACTGACAATTATATTATCCATTTCTTGTTTCATTGACAGAAAGGGTCTCATAGGAGATGAGTACAGAGAACAATATTTTGGTGATGTGGTTACAACACATGTATTCTTCTTCTTTTTCTTTTTCTTTTTTTTTTTTTAAATCTATTTATATATAGAGAGAATTGTGATACTAAATCTTACTCGATGCAAAAAAACACAACTAAATGTAAGTAACGCCTTGTTTGTATTTCAATTGCAGAAATTAGTAAAGTCTTTGCCTAAGTCATGCACCTCAAAAATGGACCCAAGATTGGTGAGAAAAATACTATAGTAATATTATACATAAATCTCATTTTTCTTTTTAATTTCGTTCAACTGCTCATTTACAATGTTTTATGCTACATAATTAATTTGTTCACTCTAACAATATGTCCCATGCATTAAATTTATCAGTGTCTTTTTCCGGAATATTTTGCTGGGGATATTAAGACACCGCTCTTTATACTTGAGTCAGCCTTTGACAGCTTTCAGGTATATATGTTGACATAAATATAATACTACTACTAATATATAATAATTAGTTTTTCTTGTTAATTTCTGGGGCGAAAAAAAATATAAACTAAAAATATCTAAAAATGGTTACAGATTGGATACGACGTAGTACCTGCTGCCGGTGGTCGGATTGAATGGAGCAATTGCACTGATCGGAACTTGGCATCATGCAATTCTACGCAATTAGGGATAATGAGAGGTATATATATAATCAAACTTTGAAAATGAAATCAAAAGAAATTAAATCATCATCATCATCACTGACATGAACATATGAATATTCCAGATTATCGAAATACCTTAATTCAGACATTGCTGAAACTGGACCACTCTTCAAGCAGAGGAATGTTTGTACATTCTTGCTACCGCCACACCCATATCCTTGTGATAGAAGAGTGGTTGTGCTCTTTTCTTCAAGGAAACAACGTACTCGCTAACAAAGTACGTAAGAGTATAATTAATTAACATTTCTTTGATTTTAATTGTGTTTTTATACAAATTATTTGGAAATATAGCAGGCTAATTATAATAAAGTATTGTTGAAATTTGCAGACAATTGAAGAAGCCATTAGGTATTGGTTCTTGGATGAAGGTTGGTTTCGGGAGATAGATATTCAAAATGACTTACCACGAAACTGTACAAGTCCTTTTAGCGGCCAATTATTTGCCCAAAAATGTCTGTCCACTCTCTCATATCATGCATCCCCACCACTTTCTTGTAACTATTAGTCTATATCAAGGTTTTTTTTTTGTTTTTTTGTTTTTTATTTTTTAAATTTAAAAAACATATTTCATATAGAATGTTATCAAACTTGGATATCTTCTAAGAGATTAATGTAACAAATTAAATTTTTTAAAAAAGAAAATAGAATGTATTAATGTGAACTCTTACATTCACAGTACTGCGCCTCAACAAGAAGGGGCGGCAATCTCCAACCCGATACGATAACCCGACACGAACCTAACACGAAAAAAATGGGTTGGGTCAACCCATTTAATTTTTGGGTCAGTTTCGGGTCAACTTGTCCAACCCATTTAACTTTCGGGTTGGGTTTGGGTCAATCTCAAGTTGACCCGCGAACCCATTAATTTGACCTACCAATAATATTAATTATTATTATTGTTGGTGGTCCGAACCGGATCCGGCCCTACAGGTATATCAGACCGAAGCCCAGTAAAGGGTCGACAACACTGTCAGCCCAATAAAGTCATAGAAGCCCAGTCCGATCGGGACCTACCACGTTAAGAGCAGTTCGATCAATATCAAAAGTAGTTCGATTAGCGTCAAGAGCAGTTCGATCAAGGTCCTGAGCGGCTTGATCAGCAGAGAGGGGGCTCGATATGAGAATCGCGAACTACTTCTGCAGTCGCCCAACGATCGAAAGTAGGTAACGGGCGCACAACGTCTGCCTCGCGAGAATTTTGGAACGACCTAACCACCACGTAGATAAACCACCCGAGATTCATGGGAACAACCCCAAACGGCTAAGAGAAGGACGTGGAAACCCTAGAGCGCAGCCGCTTCCTATAAATACTTCCTCAAAGCATCGAGAAAGGGGACGCACGAAAAGAGAGAGAAATAGTCTACTTCTACATTCATTATTCCCAATAAAAATCGATAGCTAGTACTTTTATTGTTCTTTAGATTAGTCGACCCAATTATATTCTCATTAAAGTCATTTATTTGTATTTTCTTTCAAAGTTTGTTATGCTATTCTCTGCTTGGTGCATTCGCGGTTCTCGGGGCTCCAGTTTCTGAACAATCTTACCCTCAACAATTATTATTTATGAAATATAATTAAATAAATAAAATATAGTCTAAAACCAAAATTTCGAAATAGTTTACACAATTTTTTAAATTTTAAAATAATTAACACAATTTATTAATTTTTAAATTAATTAACATATTTTTTTTAATTTTTAAAATAATTAAATAGATCATTGCAGGTCAGTTTCGGGTCGACACGAAAATAAACAGGTCGGGTTGAGATTTTTGACCCGCGAAAATATACAAGTCGGGTTCGGGTTGGCGTGTCGCTTGTTATTATCATGTCACAACCCGACCCGTCAACCCGAACCCAATCCATTTGCCACCCCTTGTTACAAGAGATATAACAAGCTATTTATTTATGCAATTTGCCACAATTAATTTTTTTTTAAAAATCAGCCAAACCATAAACTCCTGTAATTTATGATATATATATATATATATATATATATATATATATTTTTATTTTTTTTTTCATTCTTGCTTTTGTCTTTGTGCTTGGCAGGTTTGTTCTGATTACCATGGCTTGTATTAGTAGTATTAGTAATGTAGTGAAGTAGATATATAATGGTGATGATCTGATCTATATACTGCTTTAATTGTGCAACCTATGGGGTTAAAAAAAAATTGCAATTACCGATCCAAATTAACACATTTTGTGACTAATTCCATTGCTATTTTTGCATTTTTGTTTAGTGTTAATTGTAGGGACTAATCTTTTAACGTTTCACTTCAATGACATCAGGGTGCCAAAAAAGTCGGTGACACCCGTGATTAAATCTGATCCTTTAATTCATTTCTTTTGTCGTTTTTCCAACCACCCAATCAATCTGTATTATCTTTTGATAATATATTTTATGTTATCCATATATTATTATAATTTATATTATAAAATTCCATGCATTAGTTCATTATTGATTATAGCAGTTCGTCACCATGCGATGAACCGAATCTTACTTTTACTCATAATAGTGCTTCGCCTAAAACTCCATTATTATTTTATACCAACTTTAATAATTGCTACAATGAAAATAAAGATTAATTTTAATAAAATCACTACAATTAATATTTTTGAATAAAAGTTGGGTTTTTTTTTAAAAAAAAAATTGCATAAAATATGATAATGAATTAATAAGCTTTAATAAGAAAATAATGGCTAAAAACTGAAATACAATGCTAAACATCATTATGTATACCATAATAAGGAAAGGACATATCTATATTAAATTTATGAAATTAATCTAAATTATACAAATTAAAACCTAATGAACTTTAATAGAACTCCCTAAACCCTAAAACCTAATTGAACTCCCTAAACCCCAAAAGCAAGCCGAGTTTTTTTTTGAGAGAACGTGCATCACGAGAGTAACGGATTGATTTCAATAATTTTTTAATAGAAATGTATTTAGTTAAATTTAGACATTTAATTTTTTCTTTTAAAATCCTAAACTTATAATTTCTTTGATATTTTCACCATTTTGCCATTGGTATGTAACAATTGATTTCTAATTAACAACTATGATTGTTAATATAATTAATAATTCACCAGGACAGATACAATTATTTATGGTAGGACTGTAATCAAATTAATAATGTGTTGTTTATGTTTCACACATTTATTAAATTTTTGCTATTGAATATTTGTATGTTTATCAAATATGCTAACCTAAGCTTATCATATTTTGAATTTTGTTTAAATATGTTAGGAAATTTGATCGAGTTTTCTTATTTATTGTATTTTGGTGGATCAAAAGGGTCAATTAGATTAGCTTCAGTTTGTTTTTTTAATGTAAAGTCCTGTAAGGTCTTTTTATAGAGTTATAATTGAAACTGATTGAAGATAGACTGAAGAATCAGTCTGAATGCGCAAATGACTCAAAGAGACTGAAAGATTAGTATGAGATTGACCAGTCTGGAACTAATCAGTCTAAGACTGACAAGTTTGGGACATTATCGATATTGGAACTCATCAGTCTGGGACTGACCAGTATGGCTCGCCAGTCTCAGAATATCAAACTTGTCAGTCTAGGGGATGAATATTTAGACTTATGACGTCAGCCAGCACGAACTTGCCAGCCTGACCTCATCAGCATGGAATCCTAGTTCTAATCCCCGCGCATAGAGACAAATAAGAATCATATGAGGAATGGTACTGACAAGTACAAACTTTAAGGATTGGAGATTACTTAAAGTCTGCAAGCCCAAGACTTTAGTCTAGATTCCTCGGACTGATCATACTGTCGTTCTGACAAAAAGGTGAACAATCACAGTCCAAGTCAGAAAAAGCGGGAGCAGGTCCGAATTTCGCAGAAAAAGCAAACCTGCCGTGCAGAGAAAAGGAACATCGGATTGGACAAACATCTGATGTGTCTAACGGCTCCAAGATTTGAATCTCAACCCTTCGCCTTTAAATAGTCGAGGACCTCCAGGGATTCAGACACCTAACACCAGAAGTGTGAAGAATGGACGTATGACCTTTTGGTGTCCGAACCACTATAAATCCTTTGAGTTTATTTATTACTTTTTGTTATCAGTTTTCGTTATTTAAAACTCAAGTGTTGAAGTATCGGCTGAAACTAACTTAACGACTATCTTGACTTAAGATCCAAATTAAGCTATGACAAACCAAAATAGTACTAAACAATTAGTTTGAATAAGTGCATGTGTATCATTAAAATCATTTCCTCTTTGTGCAATATATTATTTATGACCTACAAAATATCCAATATTTTAATTTGAAAATTATCATTTTATTCAAATTAATTCTTTCGTTATAACAATTAAAGATAATCATAAACTTAATATAGTTATTAGGATTCAAAGTATTCAAAACATAAGTTTTGTAAACTAATTAAATAGACACACTAGTTTTTTTTTATAAATAGAATGCAACACACTTACATATTTTTAGATATCTCGAACTCATAATTTTTTGGTCATAGATAAGATACTTTTACTCACTACAAATAAGATAATAATAAGCAAACAAACTTGTTCACTAAGATCAAATGTTTGTAAACAAATGTAATTAAATGAGTTAAAATGATCTTTTATCGAATAATTAAACAGGCTGATATGCACCCCTCCTTTGTGATTGATTTGGACGACGCTTCTACATATCTCTCTCTCTCTCTCTTTCGTTGTTTGTAACACATACAGATCACTCAAATATTTAAGAAGAAAGTTCACGAACGGTGAGTCGGAGATGGAGTTTGAGTTCCAACTAGTGTTAATACTTCTTGTTGTATCCTCTCTATTCGTTACTCTGATCAAGATAATGCAGAAGCCCGAGCCCGAGAGTGATAAAGCATCATCACTGCTTCTGGATCGCATCCCCGGCCCAAAGAAGCTGCCGCTGATCGGAAACCTGCACCTCCTGGTGAGCAAGTCTCTGCCCCACCATGTATTCCGAGACTTGGCCGCCAAACACGGACCTCTGATGCGGCTGCAACTGGGCGGTGTTCCTTTCCTCATCGTCTCCTCGGTGGAAGTCGCCACACAGGTGTTGAAAACCCACGACCGGGCCTTCGCCAATAGGCCTCCCGTTCTCGCGTTCACGAAGGTCACTTACAACAACACGGACATTGTAAATGCCCCCTACGGAGAGTACTGGAGAGAGCTGAGAAAGATCTGCACGCTGGAGCTGCTGAGCGGAAGGCGCGTTAAGAGTTTCCACCCCATTAGAGAAGATGTGATCTCCAATATGGCCCAATGCATTGCTTCAAATGAAGGATCACCGGTGAATATCTCGGAAATAGTTAGCTTATCTTCCTTTGATATTACCACCAGGGCGTCTATCGGTAAGGAGATGGAGGAGAAACGACGGTTGATCTCCACGGCCAATGATTTTTTGAAGCTCACTACCGGCCTCAGCATTGCGGATCTCTATCCTTCAAACAAATTACTTCCTATAATCACCGGAATGAGTTATAAGATAGGGAGGGTTTTTCGGGAAACAGACAACATTCTTCAACGCATAATCGAGGACCATAGAGCAGCCAAGGCCGCCGATGCCATTGCCATGGAAAGATCAGAAGATCTTGTGGACGTGCTTCTAAAATATCAAGAAGTCGGAGCTGGAGTGAGCACATCGCCCCTCTATACGATTTCTCGTATGATATGGTACTTTCTCTCTATGTGTTTGCTTGCCCTGTGAGACCGCGGTTCCTTTGAGTTTGCCACCGCACCAGAGTTATCACAATAAATTGTGATGCTCCTCGGCGAACTCGGGATCACGCCCAACTCTAAAAGGTAGTTCCGGAGCCACACCCCCTCTTTCGAGGCATCGGAGGCGGCAACATATTCCGCCTCCATGGTGGAGTCAGCAATGCATTTCTGCTTTGAGCTCCTCCAAGATACAGCTCCACCTCCCAGGGTAAACACATAACCTGAGGTCGATTTCTTTTCATCCTGGTCCCCTTGGAAATCCGAGTCCGTATAACCCACAGGGCACAAATCCTCATTTTGATAAACTAGGCAGAAATTCCTAGTTCTTTTCGAATACTTGAGGATATGCTTTACAGCAGTCCAGTGCGCCTGTCCAGGGTTAGACTGATATCTTGCTACCATGCCAACGGTATAACAGATATCTGGCCTGGTACACAGCATCGCATACATGAGACTGCCCACAGCCGAAGCATATGGTACAAGACTCATTTCATCTTTCTCCCACTGTGTCTGAGGACACTGCCCACTAGAAAGACGAACGCCATGTCGGAAAGGTAGCAAGCCTTTCTTGACGAGTTGCATGCTGAACCGGGCTATCACAGTATCCACATAGGATGCCTGGGATAAGCTCAACATTCTTCTTTTACGATCTCGTAAGACCTTAATCCCAAGAATGTAGCCAGCTTCACCCAAATCCTTCATTTGGAACTGTTCGGATAACCAAACCTTGATTTCGGACATCACTCCTTCATTGTTTCCAAATAGGAGTATGTCATCAACGTATAGTGCAAGGAAGACCATGCTCCCACTGACACAAAGTCGGTAAACAAAACTTTCGTTTTCCAACTGTGCAAATCCATAGGATTTAATCACATCGTTGAAACGTAAGTTCCACGACCTTGAAGCTTGCTTAAGTCCATACAAGGACTTCCTAAGCTTCCAGACAAGATGTTCTTCGCCCTTGCTTATGTAACCCTCGGGTTGCTGCATATAGATGTCCCTACCTTCTTCAAGGTAACCGTTTAAAAAAGCGGTTTTGACATCCATCTGCCAGATCTCGAGGTCTATATGCGCAACTATGGCAAGGAGTATCCGGATGGATTTGAGCATGGCTACGGGTGAAAAGGTTTCGTCATAGTCAATGCCCTCTTTCTGACTATAACCCTTTGCCACCAGCCCGGCCTTGAAAGCCGTAATCTTTCCATCCGCCCCTTTCTTTCTCTTGTATACCCATTTGCACCCTATGGCCCTAAAGCCATCCGGCAAATCAGTTTTCTAGTATACATCCATAGCAGTTATGGATTCAATCTCAGAATCCATGGCGACTTGCCATTTGGCAACATCCTTGTCCTGCACTGCCTCTTCGTAAGTCAGCGGGTCAGAGTCCTCATGTCCGTCTTCCGGGCTCAAGTCCGAAGACTCACCCATGAACATGTACCTTTCCGGTTGGAAAATAACTCTCCCACTGCGATGAGGCATCGGTGCCGTGTCAGTAGTAGGTGCAGTGACTTGTGATCCTGCACCTTGCACTGAAGAACGTGTCTGTGGTGCTGTACCTCTCACAGGAGCACCCACATCTACACGTTCCCCTTCCCTTGGAATTGCATTCTCGTTCTCAATTTCTTGAAGAACGACATCACTCCTTGACCTGTGATTACTCACATACTCGTCCTCCAAGAATCTAACGTTGGTGCTAACAACGACCTTTTGACTCTCAGGACAGTAAAAGTAACCACCTTTCGTTTGCCTGGGATACCCTATGAACAACATTACTTTTGACCTGCTTTCTAACTTATCAGGTTCCTTCGACAGTACGTGTGCCGGACAGCCCCATACTCTAAACTTGCACAAACCGGGTTTGTGACCAAGGAAGAGTTCAGCAGGCGTCTTAGGAACAGATTTAGAAGGCACCACATTAAGCACGTAAGCCGCTGTTTCCAATGCGTAGCCCCAAAACGAAATTGGTAAGTTTGCATAACTCATCATTGACCTTGCCATCTCTAGAAGAGTCCTATTTCTTCTTTCAGCTACACCGTTTTGCTGGGGAGTACCCGGTGCAGTCCACTGGGATGTAATCCCATTTTCTGACAGATACAGCAGAAACTCATTACCGAGGTATTCGCCACCGCGGTTAGATCGCAGCGACTTGATAGTTTTCCCGACCTTCTTTTCTACCTCAACCTTGAACTCTTTGAATTTCTCAAAGCATTCAGACTTGTAGCGAAGCAGGTAAACGTATCCGTACCTTGAGTAATCCTCAATGAAAGTGACAAAGTACTCGTACCCTCCACGAGCCTGCGTGGACATCGGTCCACACAAGTCAGAATGGATCAACTCCAACACATCCTCTGCTCGAGACTGACTAGCCTTGAAAGGCCTAGTTGACATCTTGCCCTCGATGCAGGATTCGCAGACTTGATAAGGTACAGCCCGGACTAAGTCCAATGCACCGTCATTTGCAAGTCTCTGAATTCGCTTCAAGCTGATGTGACCCAGTCTCAAGTGCCAGAGATATGTAAGATCCTTATCAGAAGAAGTAAGTTTTCTCTTCCTAGGATTATCAATTACGGATGAATTACATGCAATACTTGCGGAAGACTTATGATTACAGTTAACAACATAGAAAGAATTATTCAGCATTCCACGACAGATAACACCGTTATTACCAATGATAGAAACACCACTATCAAAAATAACTGAATATCCATCAACATAAAGTTTGGAAACTGAAATAAGATTTTGCCGAAAATCCGGCACATACAAAACATCTCTCAATGTTAAAATAGAATCGTCAAAGTACAAGGTGAAATCTCCAATGGCAGCTGCACTCACTTGTGCTGCGTTCCCCATCGAGATGGTAACCTCGTCATTCTTCAGCACCTTCCTCGGTGTGAACCCCTGCAAAATGTAACAAACATGATCAGTAGCTCCAGTATCCACTACCCACGAATGAGTAGAAACCGATGCTAAAAATGTTTTCGTTACAAATGCAAATGATGTACCTTGTCCCTTGCTTCCGCATGCCTTCTCACTTGAAGTGACACCAACCACCTTCATTTCATTTGACCTTCTCTCACGTGATCTGCGATCAATCATATTCTTGCACACAGTATGAACCACATCTTTCAATGTGCCCAAGCTGTGCTCAAGATCTGATAACTCACACTCCCATGAAGGTACAAAGGACTGTCCTGCTACGAGATCAGTAAGCAACTCCTTGAAAGAGTACTCACTTCTTTAGCTACATCCTTCTTAAAGTCATAGAAAGAAAGTGGTAATGAGTTCAGGATAATATCGATCTTGGCCCGATCGCTGATATTTCCACCTCCACATGTGAATCGTTTTATGGTGTTATCCATGATCATCACATGCAGTGTCACCGAAGTGCCATCAACCATTCTCTTATAGACAAGGTCTCTAATGAGATCACAGTTGATAGTTCGTTCCACTTCACCATACGTACGCACCAAGTCCATCCAGTTTCCTACAGAGCTACAGTAGCCCATGTACTTGAGCTTAAGTTCTCTAGAAAGGTTATCTGAGATTAACTTGTAAATAAAATCCTCAGAAGCCACCCAACTGTCATAGAACTCCTTCTCACGTCTAGATACTTTATGGTAACGTGGGGCAAGTGGCATCATAGTGAGAACAAACATGTGTTGCTTAGTCAGGAGAATATACTCAATGCAATATCTCCACTCATGGAAGTTCGGACCAGTTAGAGGATTGAGAGCAAGTATATGATCGACAGTAGACTTAGACATATCTGAAACAATAAAGAATCTTAAATAAGAACATACATGTTGAACTTCGAAAACAAATGCATTGAAAACCTTTTAATAAATCAAATACAAATGTTTTCCACTAATTGCCCAAGAGTACCCACCGCAAGCTACACTCGTAGACGTTTACGATGTCACCCTCAACCAGAACTGCGGGTTTTAAGCCCCAATCCATTTAATTTCACTACCATGTCAGGA